>OMKZ01020551.1:0-14183 GCA_900302535.1 Neoniphon sammara | reverse complement strand
CCTGGTGCTGGAGGACGTCCAGGAGGAGGACGAGGGGACCTACACCATCAAGGACTCCAGAAACCCGGCCCAAGTCAAACGCATCATCCTCATCGTCAGGGGTAAGGAGATGTAGAGAGGGTTGAAATATGTCAGAAGTCCTATTTTGTCTCTGAATAAGACTACATAATAAACACAGAGCACAAACACAAACCTACAGGACAGTAAAGAAACAAGTACAAGATTTTATACAGAGCACATTCATTGCAGTGATATACATCTATTTAATTATCATTTAATCTATATGAGAATCCACCTTTCTTGTTCCCTAGACAATCAGCTGCCTTCATATCCTCTATGGAGGATAAAGTAAGTCAGTAAGGTTAGACCAGTTGGCTAGCACTAGCCAGTGAATCCTAATCAACAGTAGGATGGCTGAAACAACTGAAACATAGCTTATAGCATGTTACATATATACATACAGAAATATGCTTTATTATAAAACAGTATCTATAGTCTAGTATGTGCTGATTATGTGTTCTCTCATGATCATGAAAAAGATTTATATCACCATATAGGCAACATCACTATATCACAGCAGTCTATGTAGAAGTGAGTTCTCCTGGTATGACTTCATCAGACTCATTTACATATAAATAGGACTATTAGCGATTTAAATTGCAGCCGAGGTGCGAAGATAAAGTTAAATTCGGCTGTTTTCAATATAATACCATTTTTTCTTAGTGAATGAATTACATGCTGCTCAATAAAGATAAATTGAAATAAAATGGATTCCTACAAAATGACTTCAGTCAAAAAGCTCAGCGTTGGTCATAAAGATCCAGCCTTCATCCTTCTCCCTTCTGTCCCTGCTGATCAGACTGTGCCCTGGAGCAGGTGGTGAAGTACGGAGAAAACTACCACATTCCCCTCAACAACATCCAGGGTCCGATCACGCTGGAGTTCAGGTATTCCTGGTGAAGGGAGGACAGAACAGAGCGAGTCAGCAATCTGTCCCAATACATCAGTATACCTCTTTCTTATTTCAGTGTGCTTAATTGACGCTGATCACCCATTTGTTGATTTCTCTTCCATTCTATTCTATTCTATTCTATTCTATTCTATTCTATTCCATGTTAAGGCCCAGTCTGGCTCAATCCAATGAGTCTGAGATTCAGGCCACGGAGCCTCCGGCGGTGGTGCTGTACAACCAGACGGCGGTGGCGGCGGAGGAATACGTGGGTCGCCTCAGTGTGTCAAACAAACAGGTGATCCTGCACACAGTCAGGATGACAGATGAGGGCAGCTTCACAGTGCTGGACCGGGACGGCAAAGTCCGGAAGAGGAACTGTCTCAATGTCCGAGGTGAGGAGCGGTCTCTTTTTTGATTTTTCTCAGGATTAATTGACTGAACTATCAATCTGTTGTGTAGCTGTGGGTACACATACAGGCTTTGTATGTGTGTGTGTGTGTGTGTGTGTGTGTGTGTGTGATTTATGTGTTGTTTATACTCAGTTGCACAAAAAAATTAATTTGTGCAATAAATTTGCTCAAACTGCTGAGCATTGTGAGCATGGAGCTTACAGTTAATCACATTTGCTCCTCTTTGAGACATTATTGTGTAGCCCCAACATTTCCTTTTAAGAGTTCATACTGAGCTTTTCTTTATCATCATCATTATGAACCACTTTTAGGTTTTTGTACAGCCAATACATTGCGCTTCCATCCTTTCTGTTCTCACGTTGCATATTATCATCTTGGCCTTGAGACACTCTACATTATCTCATGCTCTGGTGCAGCAGAAATGCCTAAGAAAATATCTTTTCTGAGGTCATAGCAGGTTTTTGTTTCTTATATTTTAAAATTAGATGAAACTTTGGTGCTACCCCCAGGGAAACTGGGTCATTTCAACAGCAAAGAATAGGATATAGATAAGAATATATCAAATAGAGTGAATGTAAGAATATATTGAAGATTGAGATCCAGTTTCCCCCTCTTGCTAATAAAGAACTTATCTTTGGGTTGAAAGAATTTTTACTCAAGAAGAATTTATTAATGATTGTTAATTTTACATTGTTAACAAATTTTCAATTTACAGATGTATATATTCACACTGTATATGAAGTTGTATATGTAGGGTGTGAAAATGTGCACCAGTGGCTCTCCACAGTATTGCACTGACAGAGCAGACATTTATTTGTGTTGTCAACTGTGCACATTTAAGAATATATGAGCAAAATGTGTCCAGAACCCAGCAAATGTGAATTTCTGGCTATACACATCATCAAACAGACTCATCATGCTCTGTGCACGTTCATATTCTGCCTCCGGTTCCTCACAGAGCACCAGAATTTCATCACCCTGCCCTATGGAGGAACCTTGAAGAGCAACCTGTACCTGCACTACTCCCAGCTCCACATCGTCTACACGCCCAACTTGGACCGGCGGGAACGGGTCATTGTGGACCACGGGGTTCTGACGGTACCGCTGGACCCCATGGTGGAGGGCAGGGTGACTGTGGAGGGGTCACAGCTCATCATGAAGAAGATCCGTGTGGGCGATGTGGGCGTCATCAAAGTGACAGACCTGGCCGGGTTTCCTGTGGAGAATGTCTACATACAGGTAGAAGGTACAAACACCCCGAAAGCTGGCATATCAGAAACAAACCAGACGCGCCATTACATCATTTTGTAACGGTTTTAATGGTTTTTGTTGGGACTTGTAAAGGTTTCTGATGGTCTGCAGTGATTTGTGGTGGATGGAAACCATTACAGCATGTTGTGTTATGCTGGAAACCATCAGAGACCATTGAAGCACCACCAGGCAAAGCAGAGTGGCTCTGCACAGCTAGTGGTCCCCATTAGGGTCACAACAGATACCATCACAAATCAGTGCATTTAGTTTGGCTCAGACCCAATGTGTATGATCGTGATTTGTTAAAATTGTGAAGAAAGAAGTTACCTACAGAATCTTTAAAGCTGCTCCAAGCAGTTTTTACGTGTGAAGCCCCAAATGGCAGCGGCAGGTAACTGAATTTTAAGCATTTCAAAACCCAGAAATGATGTGATATAATGTCAGTAAACATAGTTAGTGGCTGGTGGAGAGATACAATGGGAAGCTCTTTCCTGCCGCAGCCTTACTGTATAGTTTAGGCTGATAAGACGGGTGTATTTTATGTAAAAATCTTGTAGTGCAGCTCTAAAATCTAAATGTATTGATTCATTTCAGAAATCAAAAATCTTTTCTCACTTGGCCTTTTTCATTATGACTCCTCAAGTCAGATACTCAGATCTGAAAACTGAACAAACTGCAGATATCCTGCATTAGTACTGTTGGATTTTCCAAACAGGGTGGAATAACAGTGCAGTATTGACAAAAACCCTTTTCTCTCTCTGGTTCTCCCTCCTCTTCCTGTCAGCCTATAAGCTGCCCACCCTGTACGTAGCCATCCTCTCCCTGCTGGGCCTGATCGCCTTCCTGCTGCTGCTGTGCCTCCTGTCCTGTGTGTACAAGGTGCACAAGAGGAACGAGAAGAACAAGAAACTGACGATCATCGCTCAGCAGGCCGGCAGGGGAGACGGGGAAGCTTTCAGACAGGTAGCACACACCTAGCACTTTACTGTCAGCGATACTAGAGCTCTGATCTACTATACAGGGATATTCTGGCACCATCAAAACTTCTGCAGAAGATCTGGCAGTTCTGTCACTTTATCCACCTAATCTTGGCATTTCAACTCAAAAGATGTGTGTGTGGCCAACAGAGTTGGAGCCAAACTAAACAGATCAATATACTCAGAGACTACTTAGGAAACAGTGAATTGCACTTGTCTGTTATGCATCTGTCTGTTGTTGGGAAGTTTTGGCTTTGCACAGCTCTTTACTGGTTGTTGCTTATCATGGTGATCTGGGGGTTTCAATTTATCTTCCTGCTGTGCTCATTATGAGCCATCCTGGATAAGTGCATCCACTAATTGCCTAAAAAGTAACGGATATGTGAAGGAAGACACTTATATCCCCATATTTAGATGTCTAAAGTCAAAAGTAATCTCTTGCACCTTCTTGCAAAAAAAAAAAAAAAAAAAACACAGGCAAGCTTCCTGGTAATTACAAATCCTTTCAACAGTAACAAGCAAATGATATGTTGGAGGTTTAGGTTTGCTCCGTTTGACCAGTGCTGCACTTCGATTTTAAGCAGCAGATACTTGCCACCAGTTTCTGTTTGTTTTGAAAAAATACAAATCACTATTTGATTTTTACTATTGAATATTTCTAAAATGTAGAGGATCCAGTCTGTGCTGTCACTGGAAGACTTATCTTAGGCCTGTAATCCTGTAAAAAGTCCTGTAAAATCCTGTTTAAAAAAACAACAACAAAAACTGTAATAACACAAACAAGCAAACAAAAAAAACACATGCCTGTGTGTTTTAGTTTGCATACTAGTACACTTTTTATTCTAATTTCAGATATGAGTTATTTTATTAAACTAGGTATCACTTTTTTTGTTTCTGACAAATGGTTACTGATGTGGTCGTGGCAGATGGGCCTTTATAACTTTTGGCTGGTGACCCTGAACACCCTGAATGTGAAAAACCTTTTGGACTGCCACCATACAAATATTTTTCATGTTTTGGACATCTCACTTTGGAATGAAACTGAGGCCCTTAAAAGGTTATGTATGGCCTGGGAACAAAATCAAAGACTTTTACCGTTTCCCTGTTTTGCATTCCATATTTAAACTCTCCCCCTGTCTCCCCGCTCAATAGTGGGCGATTGACTGAATTATTTGGTAATTTGAAATAGATGACAGTTAACCCCTTCTTCCTCAGAACCTCCTCCCAGCATTCCAGTGGTTTGTTATCTGACTGAATTTATGGGCTAATTAAAAACCCATTGCAGACAGATGACTCACCCAAAGCAAACACTCTAGCAACGGCCTCACAGATTGATGGCATTGCAGAGAAGTAATCGTCCAGTGTTAGCACCAACAAATATAGGAGATATATTAATTTGATTAATTGTATGAACAACTGAGTACCCATTGGTGTAAGAGGTGAGAACACTTATCATCCAAAACATTAGACGTTTTTGTTAACATGATTTTTTTTCTCATTTTAGATCAAAACTTCGATTAAAAACACAAATTCAGACAACTTTATGAACTTAAACAAAACCTAAAGATATAGTCAAAGCCTTTTATTTTCTCCAGTTTTGCATTTTTTATCTTATTGTGTGTACTCCCTCAAAAATGGATGACTGATTGAATTGTTGGATAATTTAAAATAGTGGACAGTTAACTCCTCCCCTCCCATAACCCCCACCCAGCATCACTAACAGATGATTTGTTGACTGACTGAATTTATGGGCCAATTAAAAACCCATTGCAGACGGAAAGCTCACCCACAGCAAACACCTCAGCAATGGTTTCAAAGATTGATTACATTGCAGAGAACTATTAGATGACATTACGGTACTATTTGACATATCATTAACTTGGAATTGCTTTCAAAGATGTTTTGCAATATTAAGTGTTAAACATTTTAGATCAAAACCAGTGAAAATGAATTTTCGCCTGACTCTATCCACTCCTAAAAACACATTTCATAGTGCCACATTACATGAAGAACTCGTTTTTGACAATAATGTCAAATGGAACCTTTTAATTTTAAAGTCACCATGCATATGTATGCTGATAAATTGTATAAATGTTTTGAATAATTGAATATGTGTGTGAGTCAGAATAGCTATTTTCAGCAGTTTATGTTAATTATGTTTGCCTCTCTCTGTTCTTCTCTCCTTTCTGTCTTCACTTTGTGCACGTCGCTGTATCACTGTATTTGTTTATTTGTGGCAGTGTCCTAAATTCTTTCCAACGTCTCTGACCTTGTTAAATCCTCGATGAATGTGCTCACATGGACACACACAGGCGGTCTGGGTATTTGCAGGGTACAGCTGAGTCTCTAGAGACGCTGCCAGTCTCATCCTAATCCCCATGTTTTTGTCCTTCTTGTCAGTTTCAGCTTTTAAGTGGAAGTACTTACCAGATAACAGGCTATCTGTCTTGGTTTCACGATTTAGAGTCAGTTTCCCCTGGCACAGCTTGAGACTAGTCCAGAATTGTCTGTTGCCAAGGCATGCTGTTTTAAACTGAATTACAATGATTTATAGTGGGGGATTTTAATTTTTGTTTTTGTTTGACTTAACATTTAACATTTAACAACTATTTGGCATTTTGGCCTGTCCTGCTGCACTAAGATTTTAGCTTATCAGTATATCAGTAGTATCAGTAGTTTAGTATATCAGTATATCAGATCTAATCAAATCAGACCAGACTAAATCAAGACATGTGCAGACTTGGATGTAATTGATCGGCGCACCTGTCTCAGTCTATGCCAAGGGAACGAGGTACCATAGACTCGATTCCCAGGGCGGCCATCTTGAACTTATGTCACCCTTAGAGTGAGAAACTCCACCTGAAAGACTGAAAACAGTGGCACCGAAATGACAGAGACAAGCCACATCGACACAAGAAAATGGAAGTCAGATTGATTTTGGTTGGTAGTTATAATGGCCCAGATATAAAATGTGAGCCTAAATCCCTCCAGATTCTTGAGATCCTGTGAAATAATACACATTTTCTTGATTTGAGACATTTGTCTGGTCCTCTTGAGAGTTTCTCAGGTGAATTCAAAATGGCCGTCATGGAAATAAGGTCCATAAGCTTAGAGCTGGACGTCTTTATTTGGAAGCTGTGGCAAAGCCAGCTAGCTAACGCTGTTGCCTGTGCGTTGCATTGTTTCTCCCTCTTATTTTAAGGAGCCTCAAACGGAGCCTCTTCTTGGTGAGAGAATTGTGTTCTGGCCTCTTTCTCTTCCTCCTCGTATTGTAATAGTGTAGAAATATGCTGATTTTATGGCAAATGTGCTCCATGATCAACTTGCTGTTGTATGACAAGATGACTGGTGATGGTTTCAGCAGTGTGTGTTCAGTATTTTGTGCACTGTGGTGCTTTTGTGATGATTCAAGGCCACTAAACAAATTGAGCACTGAATAAATCCTGCACACACAGAGCAGAAACTACTGTCTTTTTGTACAAAGAGAAGTTGGTGAAAGGCCTTGTTTGCCAAAAAGTTAGTGTATTCCTGTAAGTGGATCTGTCACCACGACTTGGTACAAACTGTCTGTGTGATTCTCATGGACTTTTCAGTATTCATATGATTGAGCCTGTCTGCACTGTATTGTATGAGGCAGGGTTAGGGTCAGTTCACTTTAATTTCAGTCCTTTCATGAGGCAGACGTTTTTTATAATTGAAGAATATTGTAATTTAATTTGTAGTAAAAAGGTTCCCATAACCATGTCAACCAAAAAATAAATAAGAGAGAGTACCTCTTATTATTATGTAAATTATGTAATTTCAGCTGATTGGAGTGAATTGAAATTGAATTGACCCAAACTTAATATGAAGAAGAGTGAGGACATTCACAGCCCAGCCTGATGGGGTTAGTTTTCAAATTCCCCCATAAATGTATTTTATAAAGATGGTTTTTGTAGCTTTTTGTTTTATTATTCAAACAGTAGCATTGCAAAGTAGCTGGAGAGACAGAAAAGGCAAAACATACAGTGTCACAAATAAATGAGATGAATGTTATCCTGCTGAGGCCTGCCAAATGCACACAGTCAGGCAAGATCAATCAACTACAGAGTATTGGATAGGATTTTGAATACAGTTTCGACCCAGGTCGGGGTGCACACTGCAAAAATGTCCGTCTTAAGAATTCATTCCGTCTGTTATCTAGCCTTAAAATCTTTTCTCAAAGTAAGTGAAAATAAAGAGGAAAGATGTTTCTACTTGATTTCAATCCAGGTTCATTTGTTTCAAGAATTCTCTTGTCTCAAGAAAATTCTTGAAACAAGCCAGAGTGTCTTGAAATAAGGCAGATCACTGCACTGGTGTCAAGATAATGTCTCTTGATCCAGGAAAAATCTTAATCAAATTTCATTGGAAACAAGTGAAACAAACTCACTGATTTTTTTTCACTTCTTTAAAGAGACAGCGGTTTTAAAGCAGTAGTTTACCCCCACCTCACCTAAAAAAATTAAATAAATAAATAAATAAATGCCATTGTCTACCTACCCTCATATGATCTGAAACACTAGTGAAGTTTGTATGTCAATGTAACATATGGAGAGTTAGCTGGAGCAGTTGTGTTTCAGCCCTCCCAAAAATAACTGAGGTGCATGGAGATTGTTTTATACATGTCCAAATACTAGGAAAAAAATAAAAAAATGAATCCATTGAATTACTCCAAACAGCAAACGATAGTACTGTGGCTCCAAACGTCCAATAATCATCTTTTTATCTATTAGATGTTCCTCACTTGCTCTGCACTGCACCAACTGCACAGCAAGCAGATACTACCCTCAGATGCTTTTGGGAATATTGTAATTACAGGCAGAAGGGGAGCGGGGGAAGGAGGTGGGGGGCTTGCACTCAATTAGAGAAATTAAGTGAATGTTCTGCTCTTCATTTTGCCAATACACCTCAGAAAAAGTATCACCTAGTGTCTATTTTCAGATTAATGTTGAATGTAAAGAGGAGAATAATCACAGTAGTTTTGTTTATTGGTGAAAAGTTATTATGCGCCAAAAAGTTAATTAAACAGTGAGAATGCTACATCTTGGCAACTGGGGTATAATGTAAATTTTGACTTTTTCTTTTGTATTTACCACTTCATTGGGGTTTATCCAGAAGTACAATATTTCCAATAGCTTGTTAAGGCAATGTTGCTACTTGCTACTGTGACAGCTGGTGTAATGCAGTACAAGTGAGGAAAACTGAGCAGATAATGAGGTAAATAAAGGAGTTTTGGGCTTCAGAATACTTGAATTATACTGTTTAGAGTAATTTTATCTTATGTATTTTTTACTTTCATTCACTACTTCCCCAGTGTTTCTGCTGACATGGGGGTGAGTAGATAATAGCAAATAAATTCTTTTTGGGTGAACTAATCCTTTAAGTAACCGACTAAGTGACTCATTGAGGTGGTCGTTGTTTTCCAGTGTTTTTATCTCTTCTGTATTGGTGTGTGTAACTGCAGCTGAGCGATGACCTCAGAGGAAGTCACTATGTCATGTGCGGGTCTTAGTGACTGGACATGTGTGGCATTCCTTTTCTTTCTTCCTTCATTCTTTCTTTCTTTCTTTCTTTCTTTCTTCCTTCCTTCCTTTCTTCTTTCTTTTTCTTTCTTCTTTCTTTCTTTCTTTCATTCTTTCTTTCCTCCCTCCCTCGTTCTCTGCTGGTAAACGACCCAGACCGAGAGCTGCAGTTACTCATAGACGATGTCGTCATGATAACTGCAGTCGTGGCTTCTCTGCTGTTATTAACAGACAAAGCGACTCAGCTAGCTCTCCTTACGCGCACACACATGCACACACTTCAGACTTAGTTTGTATTTGTTTTTGTGTGTTGGGTGAGTTATAAGGTAAATATGTATCTTATGTGTATGTGTGGTTATCTGTGCTGGTTTTGTATGTGTGTGTGAATCTGATTTTGTCTGTGGTGTTGGTTAATAAAACAGGGCCAGAGAATAGAGTACGCTAAACCTTTCATCATGTTCTTCTTGATTTCTAGAGAACTGCAATTCACCCAAGACACATGTCTGTAGCTTTGCTGTGTCATTGTGTGTCTTTGTGTGTCCATATGTGTGTGTTTGGTTTCTGTGCAGCAGAAACTATGTGTGAATATTCTAGTTTCAAAGTGTTGTAAAGGTATCAGCTGTATATGTGCAAGATGCTTATGTGTTTGTGCGTTTGCATCCTCATGTTTTCATGTGTGTACGGGAGCTTAATGTGTGTGTGTCTGCATTTGTTTGTGTATTGACTGCGGAGGTTGAGATGACAGCGGCCTTCCTTGATGCCGGCCACTCTGACAATGTTATGGATTTCCCCATAGATCAGAGAACACAGGCAGCAGACCTGGACAACCCGTCTGATAGGATGTCGGCGTCCTCTCAGCGTTTCCCCCAACAGGCCGGACATGAAAATCAATGGCCGTGCCTCATCACTCTCCGCTGCCATCTACTCCAACTCCGCTGAACTCTCGCTCTCTTCGCCTCCCTCTGCTGTGCTTCACATCTGTCCCACCGTCTCTCACCCCTCCCTCACCTCTCCGCTGTCCCGCTCTCTCTTTCTTAAACTCACTTATTGTGTCTCACTTTCCCCCATCTATCTTACTTTCCCTCCACCTCTCCACCTGCCTCTCTCCGCGTATTTTTCTTGTCACCTTCTGCATCTCCCGCAATCTTTATCATCCGTCTTGCTCCCCCTCGTTTCTTCCCCTCTCCCGCTTTTACTCTTTCACTTAAGGTCTCCTGCGAGTCCCTTTCTGACATTTATCTTACTTAAACACACACGCTCTCTCTCAATCTCCGCCTGCTTCTCTTCACTCATCTTTTTCTCGCCACCCTCTTTACCTCCATCTACTTCATCTGTCTTGCTCCCTTCTCTCTCCTTCACCTCCCTGCTCTCCCTCCCTGGTGGATGATTTGCCACGGCGCTCTGATGCTGTAGCATACATTATCTTGACTGATCGCAGGCGATTTGCATTATCTTAAAGTAAGATGAGTGACCTGTTAGCAATTAAAGTTGTTAGTGGGTTTTATTGTAAGATCAGTCTTCTTACTTCAACCTCTTTAGCATACAGTATGTTGAAAGATTGAGGAGACTAGCATTATCCAAAGTAACAAGACAGACAGTAATAAAAAGTAGTTAGTGCTTGTAGATTCATAAATTTTAACAATGAAGTATCATTAATTTGATTCTGCTAATATAGTCAAGTTTTCCACATATTCATCTGAATATAAAAGGTGCTCTGAGATAACTTCTGGTATGATTTGGCTTTATATAAATAAAATTGACTTGACTTGTGCAGCAGAGGTGGAAAGTAACTAAATATTCTCTCAAGTAATATACTTGAGGCACTGACACTTTCCTTGCTATTTTGTGAGACTTGATACTTTTATCACACTGCCTCTCAACAGGAAATGTCGTACTTTTTACTGCACCACATTTATCTGGCAGCTGTAGTGACTAGTTACTTTGCAGCTTTTACAAGCAAAGTGTAAGCTCATAAAATCTAATGCATTGTTAGAGTGTAAACTAGCCAACAGTATATGGAGCAGTTAGAGCTACAACATTCAAATACTTCTTACAGGTTAATGCATCAATAATTTAACACTCTGAAAGAACCATTCTTCACAATGACTACTTTGCCTTTTCAGACTACTGATAATACTGCTATACTTCTGCTTAAGTAAAATTATTTCCTTTTACTGGAGTATTTTTTTATTGTGGTATTGCTATTTTTATTTAAGTAAGGGATTTGTTTATTTTTCAAGCACTGTCACAATCAGCCACCACCTTCATTCCCATGGAAAAGGGAAAAGTAATCCCTGCTAGTTCAAAACAGTGTTATCTTTGCATTGTATTTTGTGTAGATTTGACCAATCTCCTACACAGAGCCCTTCTGCTCAGCTCTGCCGTATGTTCTCCTTTCCTCATCTTTGAGATAATGCCTGCAATCACTCAACTTTGTGTATGATAAAGTGTTAGCATGCAGCATCAGAATAAAAAATCTACCAAGGACACATGGATGATTTTGGTGTCTATGTTCTCATCACTTAATGGCTGAGCTGACCAATAAGCCAATCTCCCAAAAACGTATTCCTTTAAGCTCCCATCTCTCTCTCATCTACTTTACTTTTTCTCCTCCTCTCAATCTGTCTACTCTGCCTCTATTCCCACCCCATTTTTCTCACTACCTTGTCTACCTCTCTTTCAATATCTCTCATCTGTCTTCCTCTGTCCTTCCCTCATCTCTGTCTCCTCTGCCTCTTTTAGTCACTTAAACTCTCAAGCGTCTCACTCACTGTCATCTGTCTTACTTTCCCCCTCTCTCATGCTGTCTTTCGGCAGCTTTAAAGGAATGACATTTTCAAAAAGATTACAGCCCCTTCAGCTCTGTTTCCTCTCAACCTCCTGCAAGACAAATAAAATCCCATGTCTCTCTGTCATGCCACACTATATAGAGTGTCCTCTTCAATATCTTAGATGTGGTTTTAAGAGCCTCCTGTGCAGTTACATGGGCTTTTTGTGTGTGTGCCAATGTCCTCTTTACCAGTGCCTATGTATTTTTGATGACTAGCTGTGTGTGTACTGTGTGACAACCAGGCTGCTGTAACAAAACGTTTATGTGGCTGAGTTTTGAAACCTCCTGCGTGTGCCTTTCTGTCTGCAGGTGGTCCATGAGGCCTACACCAGGTTCACTGAGGAGTCGCAGATGCAGTCAACATGGGACAAACCCACAGAGAGCACAGAGGTCACTATCAAGGTCAGTGCAGAAACCAAGAATCCACCAGGATGTTTTAGGCTGCAGGGCAAAGAGGAGATAAGTAGGACAAACTTAAAATATGATATCAATGGTAATGTGCATGTGGTGGAAAAATAACAACACTGTGAAACTCGCAGTGTTTGCTAATTTGATACACTGACTTTGCAGATGAGTCATTTCTGAAATGCAAAAAGAATGGTTTTATTTTGGGAGAAATCAAACAGATTCTCCAACACTAACTAACCAACAGCAGCAGCAGCAGCCAGGCTTGTTTGGCTCTAAAGTGGAAATCAGGCAAATGGGTCAAGAACGGTGATCAGACAACAGGGTTGTTTAGGCTGCGTGACTATTTTGATATGACAGATACAGGCATCAATAAAGTGATCATACCCATGAGTGTTTATCGCGTTTGACCATGTTGATCATGACTGCAATAAAAAAATGCCCAGTGGATTTCAATACAACATCTGCCAGGAAAGTTGTAGTAAAGGTCAACATATAAATGAATGAAAACTCTCACATATCACATCAGTGCCAAGTCTAATTAAAAGGTAATCGACCTTACAGATAGCAGCAGAAGAGATTAGATTACCGCCGAGCTTACAGGAAGGACTGTTTATGGAATCTAAATGTGGAGGAATAAATGGGAAGCAGAGAAAGTGTTGTGGTCAGGGTTCAGGGAGTTCTCCACAGTGTTTTATTGTGATTTACTGTAAGCCTCTATAGACCTTATTTCCCATAAAATGTGAAAAGGGGAAGGGAATTGAATGGGAAGACAGAATATGTGGCACCCAGAAGCTTGGCTTTTAAAGCTAGTGTTGCTTTAACACACGAGTGACTTCAGATGGATATAATGGTAGATAGATATAATCAAATGGGATCAACTGCTCGACTTTAGCAAGGAAATTAGCTAACTTACTAAAAAATATACTCATGCAAAATACATGACCTCTTCAGTTGACATCCTCCTGTGATCAAACACTCAAGCGCAAGAAGATAATTTATTGTCTCCACTCTTGATAGAGAAGCCAGGTTTAGCTTCACACACATAACCTTTAATAATGTTTATCTTCAATAGAAAATTTTCCTCCTGTAGATTGTTTATATTTATATTCATATACAGCACATTTGTTTCCATGTAACACAGAAAACGCCCAGGAGTGGAAGGTAAATCTATAAATACGGTCCTGGAAACATGCTACATGAATTATTTATGGTCCTTTTTTACTGACCTCAATTTTTACCACTTCCTTTCCACCCCCTCCTGCTTCACTGCTCTCCCCTCCTTCTGCACCTCCTCCCTCTCCTTCCATCCATTGAGAGAATCCTTTTTTTGTCTTCCTCTCTCCTCCTCCCTCGTCTTTCCCTTCCCTCCTGTCATCTCCTATCTGCTGCACTCTCCTACTCCCCTCTTTGAGCCTTTCCCTCTCCCTTTTCCTCTCCCACCCATCCTCCTCTTTCCTTCCCTACACTTTCTTCCCCTCCCTTTATCTCCTCTTCCCTCCTCCTTTCTTCACCCCTCTCACCCCACCTCTCACCCTTTTTCTCCTTTCCCTCTATTTTTTTTTATCTTTGCTACCTGTTTCCCCCTCACTGTTCCTTTCCTCTCCATTTCCTCCCCTTTTCTCTCATCTTTTCTTTCCTCCTCTCCTCTCCTCTCCCTCTACAGGGCCTCGAGGTATCCAAACCGGGTCGTTACCAAGCCCTCACCTCCGACAAGAACTTCATGGAGATGAGTGACTCTGGGGTGGAGTTTACCTTCTCTGGCCTTCCTCTGGACAGTGACACCGACGTCCCGATGACCTATGCCTCCCACAA
>OMKZ01020548.1:0-28221 GCA_900302535.1 Neoniphon sammara | reverse complement strand
ACCCAAATACATAGAATATGTTGCTGAAAAACAGAACCTCATTTCACCTTCGTTCATTGTTGGAATGTAATTCCAAAAACCAGTAACAACCCCAATTGCTCTATTAGTGTTTATGGTTTTCACATAGATTTTTGTTGAGTTTGATATGGGCTTTGACTTTTTTTTATTTTTTATTTATTGCTTCATAAATTTCATAAACATAAGAAATTTCATAAGCCAAACAATGGGCCTGCTTTACCTCAGTTCAACATAAACAGCTCCTTTGCAGCCCCAAAACAGATGTAAGGCTCAACAAATCAAAGTGTAGATAATGGCGGTATTGGGCCAACAGTGTTTGAACAGATGGCACCGTACTGTAAATAAGAACTGAGGCTTATGGAGAAATACAATGAAGGAATACAGTGAAGCGGAAAAGCAAGGCACAGCAGGGCATAAATAGTGAGCGTTCTCACGGGTCAGTAGCAGCCATGCTGTGCATCACAGAGACATGGATTACAAACATGATGCATGCCTGATGACCCCATTTTGATGATAATCCCATCCCTCTCTTCGCAATGCATAATCACAGTGTGTAACAAATGGCACATAATACAATGTTTCCCTCTACTGCACTTCAAGATCCATTTATTTATTTATTTATTTATTTATAGGAATGTTTACCCTCTAACCCTAACCCTTAAATGGATTGATTGATTGACTGATTTAATTTGCTAGAACACACCCGCTGTGACTCTGTTTATAGTCTAGTCTGCTTACAAGAGAAGAAGAAACTATCTCAAGCACAGCCCGTCTAGTTAAATTTACCGATGATTTATATTCTTTTGTGGTATTCTTTTGAACCCCATCTGCAACCTCTTGCATGTCTGTGATCCGGGGCGAGAGTGAATCTCACAGCACCCCACACACAGCTATACTGATCCACAGTGGTAAAAAGGGCAACTGTTCAAGGTCACATTGCATCAAAAAGTTAAACTTCCGCAAAGCAATTACATTGACCAAGTTGTTTCATGTCAGACTATAGCTGTTTCTGTCCTGAGATGCACTCAGATCTTTAACAGAGCATCTGAAATGAATATCATTAACCTACAGTCTACAGTGGGTGAAGGATGCAAGTGGAAATGGACTGACCAAAATGTATTGAGATTTAAATTGTTTAAATTGTGTACTAATGATTTTGACTAGCAGGCATTTGGCCAAAATCCCGGCTTGACCTGTGAGGCGTTTACAACGGACTACTGCGTAGGTTGATAACCAAGCACATCACCAGCCATGTTATGCTCAGGTATGCTTGGATCTGGGTCACATCACCAACAACTGCTGTAACATCGTAGCACTTCAACAGATGGCTGCTTACGATGACTGAACTACCAACCATCCTCGACAGGCTGAGGGCTTCTTCTAGGAATTCCTGCCTCACCAAAATGCTAAATGACACCAGTGAAAATGTAGTTTGGTTTACTATGAAGGGAATATTTGAGCCTTTCTTATCCTTGACAGGATTGAAATTCAAAATAATTTGAGCCCATCATGAAAGTAAAAATCTCCCCTTAATGAAGGGATAATGTGTGATTATCCTGCATTTATATCATTGCATATTAATCGAAAGGTACTCACCTGTGAAAGTCTTGTCCTCTGTAAATTTGTGGGCTTTCTTACTTGGAGAAAAAATACCTTCAAATGTCTGCTGAATCAAAACCAAGACAACATTTGCTCAACAGTCTATCTCTGAAAATATTAATATGAGTTTTGGGAGACAAATCATTCAGGTCTTGCAGCAGGTTCCAAGTCTTGACCTGCTGTAAGACATGGAAATCCTTGCACCTCCCCCTTGCAACCCAAACCAACAGACACAGGACACATACACACACGCATACACACACATACACATACACACACATGCACACATACACAAAAGGGTTGGGTGGGGATTGGAGATGAGAGGTCAGTACCTCCTCTGTGCTGTGGTAATTAGCAGACATTCACCTCCACTGTTTTTAGTATCATGACATCATACAGAAACATGGAGCCCTTCTCTTCTGCAAAACATTAAGGCCACAGGTACAGGGCGATAAGTCATTTTACCAGCAAAAATCAACAAAACCCATTTCGAATGCCCTTGCATTTCCACATTCACTAATGTTTACTGATGTGGCTCCCATTTCTAATTTTGGGTGTGCAATGTGCTGTCAATTAAAATCCAGTTCTGCTCTTGACTTATGGCACTGCAAAGTCATTTTTATATGAGAAATATCAAGCTTGGATTTCAATTCATCATCTAGTTTGCTCGTGCAGTTTGCAAGCTGAAGAGGCTAACTGCTGTGCTACTCATTGTTTAATTGTCCGGGATTAAAAGGTGTCCTGAGCAAAGCTGCAGAGAGCACAGTGAGTGTCTGCGTCTCAGGAGTAAGAGCTATGTTTAGCAAATCCTCTCAGTGTGTTTCTCAATGACAACACATGTTGGACAGTCTGCAGAGAAACTCACGAATGCCTAACCTCACATGCATACACATCGCAGACACACAAGTACATATGAACTTGCAGTCTGGACATGGTGTACTTCGATGCACATGAACCCCTGCAGCTCCAACATGTAAATATGTGCAAAGAAAGATTTCCCTGGGCATTCTACGCTAGAATGCTTTACATCAGATAAATTAAATATGTGAAATTTATAAATAAAAAGTATGAAATTGGAAATAAATGCATAGAGACATTGAATATGAATCCCACATATCAGGTTTGCAGAAGGAGCTTTTGCATACCTGTTGATTCATGAGTTTTACATAGTTGACATGTCTCATCCCTCATCCCTGTATGCAAATTGTTTTTCCATGTTTTCTCCTCCAGGGAGTTCAGGGCTCTGGCTCAGCTACAGATCAGCGCCACTGGAGCTGGCAGACATTCACTGACTTGCTCAACTTCACTGAGGTGGATGCCGAAACAGGTCGTGAACTCAAGTATCTCCCAACACTAAGTCACCCTGGCACCTGAGTTTATTATTATTATTAGTTGTAGTAGTAGTGAATGATAACCAGTACATCTGAAAACAAACAAACAAAAAAACTGACATGCAGACAAAGAATTATTGTGCATTTCTACCAACACCCAGGAACTTATCTGAAAATAACTTGGCCACTGAGAACAGCTGCAATTCAACAGTACTGCACTTGAAAACCACCTCTTAATTCTGAGGGTTACAATGCCCATACAAAAGGATCTTTTCCTGCAGCTTGCATGATTGAGATGGTGCAAGTGCATACAGGACAATAACATTTACACATGAAATTCACACATAATATGTGATTTTCACACATCATATGGTATGAATGGCACTGTTATAGCACCAACAGAAAGCAGTCCCACTCCCTTAGTAAATCCTACCATCTCAGAGTTGAAAAATTGATGGGAAAACTTAGTGCAAAATAAATGAACATTTAAGACCTAACCTTAACCCTATTTACAGAGACATTTACTTCATGTTTCTTTCTATCCAGTTTCGGAAGTTGGCTATTCGTGTCTGACCTGTGTAAACATCTTGGTGGCAGTTCTTTTCCTCATAGTTAAAACTCTCCAAACCATGCAACTGCCAAACAGTGCTGGAGGTGTCCTGTGTCTCCATATGACTTGACCCAAGAGAGCTTGTGGAGGAAGCTACAGATGGTATGGCTGTGATGCCTGGGATAACACTGGGACAAGTTGGGCTGTCAGGACCGGATGGTTTTATAATGACACACAGCACATTGTCAGTGATCTTGGTATGAGTTCCTGTTTGAGCAAATTCTCTTTCACACTGAGAAACATCGCCCAACTCAACCAGTTTGGTCTGGCCTGAGAGGCTGAGGTGACTTGGGCGCTTGCGGTCATGTCTTGCCACCCATCTTGCAGTATAGGCCTCCTGTGCTGTCACCTCTCCGCCTTGCATTTTGGGTAGACATACTGGCAACACACGCTCACTGATCTTGGCCTTGTCCATCAGCTTCAGCACAGCCAGATCAGAATCCACCGCGGAGTAAAAATTCGGATGTACTAAAATATTTGAAACCTGATGAAGCAGAGAGAGAGAAAAAAAAACAGTGAGTGAAAACTTGATGTAACATAGAAGCCAGAGGTAGCCTAGCAGGCAAAACAGCAAATGAATACCTGAGAGAAGCTTGATCTTATTTCAACTGATGTGCCCACTTTTGATACTGTCGAAACATCTGTCAAAATCAACCAAGTATATACCTCAAGTAGCTCAAATCTTTCATACTTGAGTGAAACATATTTGTCCCCAGGTCTGGAAAGACCTTGGCAAAGCTGTAAGTACACAACTAAATGCCTCAGGATTTCTTCCAGCACCAATTACTCCTGAACATATGCACTCATTTTATCCCAAACAAACCTCAATAGGAAAATCAAACGGGGAAGCCAAAGCCAAATCAATCCATTATTATTGATATGATTATAGAATCATTGAGTGATACTGAATGTCTTGTTTTACCAGCGCAAATTCTACCACATAAAAGATGTTGAAGGTTGTGATGCTGAATCATTTGCCTTAATTATCACGCCTCCCACAGACTGGACTCCAGTTGGTGCTGTGGGTCCACAAATCATTTAACACCCAATTAATCATATCGTTCAAGGTTGGAGAGTATTGGAGACTATTTTTGGTAAAAGCTGTAAAATCACGACAGCCAACAAGCATTAAAATATCATTAAGAAAACTGATAAAAGTTTACCTAATACAGTAATTTGGAGATGAGTACCAAAAAGTTACATATTATATTTTGTTAAAGATATTGGTTTACTAAACCACCACAGTGAAACAATACTAGACTCAACGTTCTATGGATTCAACTAATTAAAAGCTAAAATAAAAGAACTATCATCAGTATCAAGAATTTTGGCACTGGATTCTAAAAGCCAAATTAGTACGTTTTGGATTGGTGGAGAGTCTTATACCCTGAGGTGTTGCAGGCTTTTCGTCTGATCCTGGGTTGTCTGGTATTGTACGGCCAGTGCCACTTTCACATGGGCTGGGTTGAGCGGTTGCTGCTTGTCCTTCTCTGCCACACAGTGAGCCGCAAGCAGGACGCTGCGCTGTGTGACTAAAGCCCCGCTGCAGGCCAGGTACCAGAATCCAGACTCCTCTGAGGCCCCCTGCTGGTCGGACATGGTCAAGACACGGTCCCTCTGGGTGTCGGAGGGTGAGCGGATATAAATGGCCACATGCCATGGCCACCGGGTGTCTGTGAGATTGTGTGTGCTGAAAGTGGCAAATTTGCCACACACTTTGGGGGGTGGGGGGAAGAGGGGGCATCAAAAAGAGAGAGAGTAAGAAAGGGAGGGGGTAGGATGGGCAAAGAAAAGGGCATTTCATATCCTTCAGATAAGCCTATGTAGTGCTTGTTATCTTCTGAGGCTGAAAAAAAAAGTTTGAATGAGGTCACTTCTAAGTAATGCTGAATCAGTTTATTATTTTTAGATCCTCCTCCTTTATTCTGTATTTGTTGTTTTCTCTGACAGAGAAAGATCTGCAACACACTAGACATAAAGTAGATTATAAATATCCTCTTAAAGTCAGAATCAAACAGTATTTTGACTTCCTTAATTGATTTATTTCCTGTTGAAACTGGATGTAGAGGCAGGACATAATGCAGGGAAGGATCATTCGAAATGTGAAACAATGGGATATCAGTCAGAGAGAGAAAGGCAGATTTAATTGGACGAAGAAGCAGGATTGTTTAATAATCTTTGATGGTTTTATTGGTTGGTATTGGTTTTTGCCTGGAGATATCCCATGGTGTCACCATTAAACACTGTTTTCCAGGAGGTAAATGTAATAGGATTTTGATATTAAAAAATACAAGAAAATAAAAAATAGTAGCTTTTTTGCTTTTTTTTTTTGTCAGATTGCTGTATTTTATGGAAAATAAGCTAAAAGTGAAAAAAGTTATTTTTCAATTCATTGGGACTTTAAAAGCAGCCCTCAGGGTAAAATGGTCTTTCCCTTCAGTCAGGGTCTGAGGAGCTGCTGCTCTCACCTGGTGAACAGGAGACATGGCGGCCGCTCCACCTGCCGGTCTTCAGACAGGTCCGTCGGGAGCTGCCATTGTGGTGGTACAGCGGGGAGGCACACTTGTATTCGATGCTGGTATAGAGTGGGTGAAAACCACGTGGCAGCTCCTCCGAGGCGGTGTCTTCACTTTCCGGCTGCTTTTCTGGTGTAACCGGAATAAAACCGGGTACCAACAGCTCGTATGCCTCATACCTGGATGAGAGGTGGAGTCTTCTTTCTAGACTCTCCCTGTGGCAAAACAAAATTGTTTGTCAAAATTTTTACATACATGCACTTAAATAGCTCAATGTAGGCTTATCATGACCAGCGATCAGTTTAATAAATAATATAGGTGAGTGGTTCTCAACCCTGTGCCATCAAAGAAAATAATCACAGAATGCAGATTTCATTCCAACCAAGCACCAAAACGGCTGATTTTGTCAGTTTGTTCCTCCTCTCTGATGGAAGGTGAGGTGTGCTAAAAGATAAGTGTACTAAAGAAATCTGTTGGTAGGGGAGATAAATTAGTCACGTTTTGCATTTTCAGCTACTATGGCAAAATAAATGTCTACATATTTCAAACAAAAACTGCTGCTTATATTTGAAGTTATTAAGCATTCATGGAGTTTAAATCATTTTCTGTAGCTAATACAGTTTTAGAAATACACAAGAATGCGCTGTATTTTTTAGTTTTTTTTTAGGTTGGTCTTATGATACAACTTATTCCAACATCATCCCCATCTCCGCACTTCAGACCTTTATTTTTGTTCTTTCTTGCCCTCTACCAGCATGACACTATTCAGATTCAGGGGCAGCAAATTCAGCAAAAATAATATTTTTTCGTAAATATATGACCACATGATTAATTTTGCATAGGGTCGCCTAAATACAAGGATTTGCTTCATCTTATCCTCAGGCTCAACTTACCCCATTCTCCCCTTCAGTGTTTAGTTTGACAGAAAACCTTCAGTTCACAATGGGTGAGAACCACTGATACAGGAGGCCTATACATTTATTTCTTGGTAATTGGTTGTGTGGAATAAAAAATCATATAAATACAGATAACACAGTGTCATAGTGACATACTTTGATGTAAGATGTGGCTTCACAACCCTTTGCTTCACAAGCTCAGACACTTTGGGCTCTCGACAGGCTGCAGACACAAATAAATCAGGTGAGTTTCAGTGCAACAGAAATAGCCTCTGAGCTCCTGCTGCTGTGATAATTGTGCTACAGAAAAATAAATAATTATGAGCGAAACTGTCATTGAGGTACACTATGCATAAAATGTGAGCAAAAGAGTACACATTTAGAGCCATGTTATTTCTAATGAACAAATCAAACCCTTTACTGCTCTACATTTAAAAGCAAATAGCCGAGGTTACTGTATACTAATGATACCTGTACATTTTTCATTCGCCTAATCTTGTTGTCAATATAGGCAATTTTCCAGGTAAGTGGAAACAGCAATAGTGTGAGTTATGTGCTAGAAACATTTTTGAGCAATCCCCACATGGCAATGAAATGCAAAAAAAAAAGTAGCTTCTATGTCCCTAATAGTGTGTTCCCAGCCTTAATGTATTTTTGAAAACAAATACCTCTCACACACTTCGGTGGCCTGCTACTCCAGGATCCATTGGAGAGGCAGGTGCTCTGATGGTTTCCACTCAAAATGTACGAGTTTTTACAGAAGAACTCAATCGTCTCAGTGTTTCCAACTGTGCCAGCAGCAGGTTTGTAGAAGCCATTGAGCACTTTGGGTGGACGGGGACATCGTACCCTGCTTACTTTGGGTGTGTATGTGTGTGTGTGTGTGTGTGTGTGTGAGAGAGAGAGAGAGAGAGAGAGGGAAGCGAGATTAGAGGAGAATGGACATTGAGACACAGAGAAAGAGTACCCAAAGGACAATGTTACAACCTAACAATCACAGCACAAGAGGATTTTTACAATACAGTTACCCCTCTACATGCATTACTTTGGTATCGCAACACCAAAAAAAAACAAAAACCCCCAAAAAACAAAAACAAAACAGAAACCATCTGGTGAAACCACTGAAAAGTACCTTTAACACAAGTGGGCACTGTGCCGCTCCAAGTGCCATTAGGCAGACAGCTCCTTTGCTGGCTGCCAATCAGTGTGTAAGGTTGGTGGCACAGGTAGCGTACAGATACGAGCTCGTTCCCCGGTCCATTTACTGGCAGGACGTCCCCATTCTCCGGCTTTTCTGGGGACTCGCAGGCTCGAGTCCCTGCAGCTGCAGCTGTGGAGAAATTTTCTGGCTGTGATAGAGTAAAAAAGTGTATTGCAGTCACAGTTCTTTTTTTATTCAACTCTTCAAAATTGCTGTGCACATTCATGACCCCTAGGGGAAGAACCCTGTTGATTTTGTTGACCCCATGACTTTTCTTCTAGCGCCACCATTGAGCAAACTTTCAATTTTTAATGTGAAACTGTAAGAACTAACAGCAAAAGATGTGTTACATGCTTTGCATTGTAGGGTAGATTAAGAGGACTGAATGATGTCATTACTGAAGACAATCATACTTAATACAACTTCCCACTGGTTGGCCAAGTCATTTGTGTTTTGAAAATACACCATTTGTGGGGGAGCTTTAGATCAGTGGTTGACACCCCCTCCACTTCACATATTTGATTTAATCTTCCATCAGCACACCTGACTAAATTAGTTGGTGGATAAGTAGTTGCCAGATTTAGGTGTAAGATGGAATAACATAACACCTATTCAAGAACAGCTTTAGATCAATAACATGTCTTCAGGTTAGTGGACAGGGGGAAATGATGGAAAAGCGAGTGCTAAGTTACTGTAGTTTTTAATTGGAAATGGGTTCAAAGAGGCCAATTAGAAATTGTTACTTTGTAAAACTTCATTACTGACCGGTTTTCTCACACCGCTGCCCTGTGTACCCGTCTGCACACACACAGCGGAAAGAATGGCGTGGATCCGAGATGCAGGTGCCATGGTGCAAACAAGGGGAGGGGCTGCACACTGCATTCACTGAAAGCAGAGGAGTGGTAAAACAGCATATCATTAGATCATCTGCCTCAGTTATATTATATCTATATATTATATATATATCATTCATATGCCAGAACTTTCCGAATATTTTTATACGAAAAGACACTTTAAAACCAAAAGATACATCTTTACACATCATTGTAAGGTTAAGAATTTCATGCATTGCAAACAAAAAATGTGATCGAGCACTTCTTATTTTTCTTATTTTTACCTTTAAAAAATTTAATCAGGTTATCATGATATAACGTAATAAAATTTCCCAATTTGTTTGTAACTGTTCAAAGAACTGTAGTTTTGATATTTAAACACAATGTGTCATTCACATTGATAACAGTTATTATACCTGCCTGAGCTCTGCTGAAAAGTAAAAACAAAGCCATCAAAATTGTTGTAGCCATCTGAGGCAAACAGGATGTGTAGGAGGTTCCCAGAGCTTTTTACTGGTGGAGGCAGCTGATCCCCACAGAATCGGCCAATCACAGGGGAGCTCAGACTGTCACCATCACGCAGCTCGACATAGTCATACCGACAGTCGTGGACAGGCTCCAAACTGAACTTTGAAAACCTGCAGCGTAACCAAAGAGAAGCTTTTTTAAATTCATTTTTTCAGTTCAGGATGAATCATTTAAGTACATGAATCATTAAAGCATTTCACAGTGTGTTTCACATGAGACAATGGGACTCATGGGATTTGAAAACTAGTCTAATGAGCACAGAAGTTGTGTTTACATCAAGACTGATATCTTGTCCCCTCATTTTTCATGCAGGGTGCCCTAACTACATCTACTCTGACTTGGGCCTCGTCCTCAGTCGGGAGACTGGAGCAGTATCGATCTCCAGTGCAGCAGCTTGCAGTAGAAATCCAGAACTGATATCCAGTCGACAAATACAACACATATCCTTTAGTCTAGACCTGGGGTTTCAAACCATGTGCCACCAAGGGCCGAGAGTCTGCAAGATTTCATTGAAACCAAACATAACACCTTATTTTTTCAACATTGTGTATGTACAAATACGTGTGTATACTATGTGCAAGACCATTTCTAAGCAAGGACTACTGTAGCCCCGTAAATGTAAGGGATTAGAACAAGTTAGTTCCTTATACAGTCAGATTTAATAAGTAAGGAAATTAAATTAAAAGCAGTAAGGAAATTAAATTGAAAGTAATTACGTTCATTAAAGAGAACAAATGGTTAACTGAGAGATAAAGAAAATTTAGTCATAAATAGGGTATGGTGTAACTGCTTGAATAAGTTCAGCTCTGATCAGGTTTATTCACAGCACCAAGTGGCTGAAAAGGGAAAAAACACCAATACAGGGACAAACAATCAAACTTCAGCCAGCACAGCTCAGGTAGAGAAAATGTATTTATTTATTGATGAGGGATGACAAAAGGTTTGGTGGACTAGATCCCGTTTTATGTTAGCTTCTGCACATAAATATTTTTTTATAAATCACTGCTGCACATAAATTGATTTGTAGGGATAAACACAATCGTCCATTGAACATGAAACAGGTCCAGGCAGGTGGAGCTGGGGAGGAGAAGGGTGAAAGCAACGATCACAGGGCAGAGAAGCAGCAGCAAGACAGCTAGAGAAGCAACCTGTCAGGGTGAACTGATGTGTAATTTAAAAGGCTTTGAATTTAGGGAGGGAGATGATGATTCGTTAACTCCAAAAACCAGTCAGAGAAACAGTCAGCTGATGGCACCTGGAGAGTTTTCTGACTGAACTAGGTTCGCTCATAAATAACCTTTTTCATAATTAATATAAACATGCCTAGACTACAGTAGTTGAGACTAAAACTGCATCCTATAGCATTATTAAACAATTTGGGCAGTGCATATTGTCCAAATGTACCTACCATTTAAGCATAATGACTAAAAATGACTGACAATCATTTTAAATATTAGCATGGGTGCTGAAATTTAGAGCGTAAGTAATCAGGCAACAATGAGACACTGATTGTGTTTTGTGTTAAATGGCTCATCGTGCTTTGATGGAGGATTTGGAGCATTCTGCACTGTGCATGGAGCTGGCTTTCAAAGAGCGTGCCAACTTTATAACTGCGAGCATCAAGTGCCTCCTCTGAAGATTTTGTTTTCCAAGGCCTATTTTATTGGACCTTGGCTCCCGACATTGCCTTTAGGGAGGAGCTGCAGATGCCTTACTAATTAGTGTAGTTTTTGCAATATTTTGATGTGCTAGAAAAATTCAAATGATAATTATTTATCACTACAGGAGGCAAGTGGTTGGTCCAAAGAGGCTGAACAGCTTGGTCTCAGTCTTCATTTTGCCTGTTGCAGCAATGGCCCCCTTGCTGCAGCTCAAACCTGCTGCCAAGGCTGTATTTTTTCACTTGTTTGTCAATTTTCTGAGCCATGTTCAGCACCAGGGGAACAGCAGTGACATTTCCTGCAGCATTAAAGTGAAGGTTTTTGCCATATATGCTCAACTGAGGATATATATTTACGTTAAGTGGGTGTGCATGGCCATAAAGGTGCTTTAGAAAGTGAGGTATTTATCAAGTAAGATTACTTGCAGATGTGCATACACACATCTGATAAATTCTAATTGTCTTGTATATACTCACAATCTAAATTTTACTCCTGACAGAGGATTTAAAACCTTGATAAATGAGGGCTCAGGTGATTTCACTGATTAGCACAACTTCAGCCAGAGAGGAGGAACTAATCAGTTGAAATACCTTCTGCAGTGATTGGCTGGAATGAAAACCTGCAGACTTTCAGCCCTCAGTGGCACGTGATTGATACCCCTCAAGAGAATCCTTTTTCATTTCTTCTGTTTGAAACACTGCTTCCCTTTTCAGGTAAAGGATTTGAGGTGATGTCATGCCTTTAAAAAAAAAAGAATGGAAGAAAAGACCTACCGAAGCTCAATGCTGTGGCCTCGCGGCACTTGCACTCTCCATTCACATCGGGCATTGGTCGGGTAACTTTCCAGGGCCACGTGACCTTGGGCCCGTTGAATGACTCCTCCGCATGCTAACCACAAGACAGTTGGAATTATTTTGACATAGCAAGTGCACTTTCCTGTGAAAGATGTGTTCATCACAGTCGAATTGAACAGAGATTTTTTTTCTGCTTTGTCAAGTTGGTCTCAGTAATGTAACATGACATACTGCGCAAAAGGGCAGACAAGTTCCAAAATAAAATGATGAGAAGGCAGGGAGGCTTCTCGCATGCATCAGCCACCCAACCGTGCAACATCTTGAATAACCATGATTGCTAATGGTCTGTTACTGTGTTTGCAGGATATGTGTGTTTTCCAGGAGACCAAATCAAACCAGGAATGGAGAAACACTGAAAGTCCTTCAAACTCAGTTTTGTCAGTCCTCACTACAAAAAAGAACCAGGGTTAAGGGTTATAGTTAGAATTTGGGTTAGATGAAAATTAGAGTAAGAATTATGGTTACAAATTAAAAGTTTAACCCTAGAGATTTATAGAATGAGTGTTAAGTGTATGGAATATCCTCAAAAGTAATAGATGTGTGTGTTGGACAGTTTGAAGAAGATGCAGATTTAATCCATAATGCAAATGATTCAGTGTATTGCTTGTTCACTGTAATCAATTTTATATGGATTGGAAATGCAAATAGTTTGCCATATAACTAACACTACTTCATGAACATGAGTTGCCTTCTTTGCCGTGCAGTAGCACTGAAGGTTTATATGCAATTCCAAAAGAATTGTTTATGTGTGAAATTTATTCACATATTTTATCGTGTCAGCTATGGCAGTACATCCACCTGCATAATTTATTTGTAAACAGAATACAGCAGGATTCAAAATATTATTCTCTTGCATCAAAAAATATCAATACACAGCTCACTTTTACAGTCGCCTCCACTCCAGCCTTGGCGGCATTCTGTGCAAAATTTCCCGTTGATGAAGAAGTCGTCGTTGGCTCGCCATGTTCCATTGTGGCACGTTTTGCAGTTCTCAAAGAGACTGCAGCCTGGCAGGACAGACGGAAAAGAGGTGAGAGCGAGCTGAGGTCAGAGCTTTTATTGACCTTGTTGAAGAATGTTGTGCAGGCTTGAGTTTTGATGTTTAAACTGATGAATTACTTTTAACATTTATTTAAAGAATCCACAATATTTTAATGTCAATGTCCATTTGACATGAAAGCTTTAACATTTATTTTTCTAAACACTTGGTGTTGTGTAGGTTTTAAAAATCCTCTAGCGCACACGAGGTGATGTGTTTTACATTTCCAGTGGCAGAAAATGTAGTTCTAACGTGCGTTCAATCAGGGAGACTGCCTGCACCGTCTTCACAGACTCACCCACTGCTTCTCCTCCTTCCATATTAGCCAATCAGGAGCTGCCACAGGAGCACAGGAGCTGCTCTAATATCCTATTAGAGCGCAACCTCATTTCCCACTGGTTCATTCATATTTCTTTATTCCATTTTAAGGCACTGCTTCTTGGTTACCTGTTAAGTGACCTATCAGTGTGTCCATGTCCACCATCCAGCTTCCCACTCAACTAATTGTCTTTTTGTATATATACCACTTTCATTTTGTGTTTGTGTTCAGCAGCCCACACCACCAAAGCAAAGTCTCCAGAGGGTTACACTAGGGGGAATCCCCAAGCACCCTTCATGCCAATTTGTTGTTTGACTTATTTGATTTTGTAACCTCTGCCATTTGATTTTTGATTTGGTCAAATTGTTTACTGTAATCTGATAATTTGCCCACTTGGTCGGCACCTGTTGCCTGGCCAAGAAAGATTCCCCTCTCTCTGTGGTCCTTCCCAAGATTTCTTCCTTTTGTTCCCTTTTATCTTTGGGTTTTCTGGGAAGATTTTTCTTGCCTGGTTTAGTCAGGGGTGCCTGTCTGTTGTAAACTTGTAGAGCTGTAAATAACTTTGAGACTGTAAACAGTGATTTGGGGCTCTGAATAGGGGGGGAATTCTTCCACACTATTCTCATGGAAATCATCCTCTGCCCTGTTCGAATGGCATCAACTGTCCACAGGATCCTTTCCCCCAAAATCTCTTCATGTTCAGTAAATGTTTCCAAATTCATCAGCAAAGCATCATTTGGTTCATTCAAATTAATTTCTCCTGGTTAAACAGTTGTTTGGAATAAACAGAAGAAGAACTGCGTAGTTAGCATGAGCAGTGACAGCCACCACGGCTGAACAGACAAAAGAGAAACTCAAACTCCATCAACAGAAAAACAAAAAACAAAAAACAAAAAAAAAAGTCACAGTCCCTCCCACACTGCTAAACTGACATGTGATCTCTGGGAAATACAGTGAGGGAACACCACAGGAATCATCAGCAATCACCAAAGATGTCACAAATACAAAAACAACCGAGGATCTCATGGATTAGCACTTTAATATCTGGATATCTGCACTTTGAGGCATATCTGAGTTGAAAGTGAATAAGCACCTGGGTGGAAGATGCAGGGGTCACACTGGTCCAGAGCGTTGCGGCAGCAGGGGACGGTGTAGCCCACCCGAGACCCTTGTGAGGGGCACTTACACTGGATCAGGTGGTACTCACAGCAGGGCCGACACATGACGTTCCACTCGGAGCTCGGGCAGTTGTTTTCTTTTGGTGCTTTGGACTCTAAATAAAGGAAACAAGAAGCAAACTTTATATTCACATATTTAACTTAATAACACTGGTTAATAATTAAGCATTTAATAATTAATACAAACTATTGTGTTATTAGGGCTTGGTAGGTGTTCAGCATAAATAAGAACCGTAACCATGCAAACAGTGCAGAACACATATAACACTTTTTTATGGTGACCAGACAAACTGCTGATGTGCTGTGGACAGTTTTATTACGCTGGGAAAGTTGAAACATAATCAATTCATGTTGGTCCGAAAGGTTCCATTTATTTTTCCAAAAACATAAAATAAAATAAAATTAATAAAATTAAATAAAAAAAATAATAATATATTGGGAAATCCATATTGCCAGAATATGATGGTTCTTTAACAAATCTGTAGACTGTAAGCTATATGTTTCTGTAGACCTCAATATATGGGAGTGCATCCCTTGAACCTGCGAACTTTGATTCATAATTAACATGTTGAGGCCAATTTGGGTTTAGAGATGGATTTAGTTTTGTCATGCAGCCCTTCTGTATATGCCAATTTCTGCTTCATGACCTTATCCTAAGTGGCAGATACTGTATGTTTATGGACACAAACATAATGTAAACATATTGCAGACACAATGAACATAATGCATTTTATAATACAAGTTAGCAGGATGTAAATACGGGTTAAACACAGCAGTGCATAGTGGATTCTGGAGGAGGCTCAGAAGAGGTCCAGGCAAATGAAAAAAAAAGATTGTTTAACTAAGTTAGCACAGTGAGAGAATGCATAAGTAATAACCTGATGACAGGGTTCAGTCCACCCACAGACAGTTCCTAAACTAATATGCATGTGTGTTACTTTCTGAAATGTTTTGAGAAGCAAAGATTTCATATGCATAAAATGCTCTATACAGCCATACTAGACCAGCAGTGTCTTTCTTATTCAAGGTTGAGGCTCATTCAGCCTTCTGCTTCTCAGAACATGAACTGAGACAAAACTCTGACAGCAGAAGTAAGCACATTATGACTCACCCTCATGGAATAACTGTCCGATTAGTCAGCAATAAAATCAACAAGCTGATTTCATGTTAAAAAGACGGTAACGCTCTCAGAAAGAAGAGAAGTGATATAAAGATTCTCTACAGTGTTATACAGGAACAATATTCAGTCAAAAGTGATCAAAAGAAATCAAGATGCTTTTTACTCACCATATGGCCAGGCTGTCACACAAAGGCAGAGCATTAGGAGGAAGCAGTACAGTTTGGGATCCAGTGGAGTGGGCATTGGTTTATTCCTTGTGAGTAGTGCCAACTGGCACAACACAGTGGGCATGTTGGCAGCCAAGCTCACAGCAAAGAATTGTGAAGCTCCAGAGCAGCAGCACCAGCACAACTTTACCTGCAGATCTTCCCGTGCCTGCTCAGAATGTGACGTAGCTGTGGATGGAGAATTCTCCTATCCCAGCAAAATGGATAGATCTTTAACCCTTTCCTCCCAACATGTTTTCATTGGTAAACCCCTGTATTTTCTCTCAAACTGTTCAGCAGCCCCGGCATCTGTCGTTGTATTGAGGAGTCCAGAATGGGAGCCAAGCGCTGAGCAAATAACGGGGGGAAAATATTTATTGGGGAAGGACGTGGAAAGTGTATTTGAGGGAAAACGCAGCCATGTTAAATGAAGAAAACAGTGATGGGTGGTGGAGGAATTCCAGAGAAAAAAAAATTTCCATCTGTCAGTGTTCAGTACGAGATTTGAAGCAAAAGTTAAATTAGGTCAGCAGTGAATCCCAAGCAAGCTACAGCATAAACAGGGGAGAAAAAAGAACAGTTTTCCCCCTCACATACTCTAAAAGTCATGTCAAATTAATACATAAATGCATGAGATTTATCAAACCGACTGTGCTGACTAATGCTGCATCCAACGCTGTCATGCTTGGCATTACAGTTTCAAAACTACTGGGAAGACAGATAACAGATGTCCTTTCTAATGTGACGAAGCCGTATTCATGATATCACTCTCTATAGATCTGCCAGGTGTAATGGAGCAGACAGGAACGTCACAGCTCATTTCAAACACGCAGTTTCTTTTCCATTACCTAAGCCTCTACCTTGGAGTTTCCATGTTTTGATGTCTGCTTTCATCCTCCTCAGTACAAGATGCAGACAGACAGGGTCAAGACAGAGAATAACAATACTGCATGACCTCAACTGGCACTTGCCTCTCACTTTAAAAAACAGTGGAGCTTTTTGCTGTATATAAGTATTTGTGAGGATTTGTAACTTTGTTGATATTGTGGATTGCGAAGGGCATATCTGAAAAACAGCTGTTTGAGAGACTTTGGGGATTTGTTTTGACTTGCTCTCATGTTTACAAATGGAAAAAGTGACGTTTCCCGCGGTGATGTTCAGTCAGGTTGGTATACACTTACATAATGTAAGTCAGTTTTCTACACTGATTAGTTCATATGCAGTACATTATCTCCATGTATCTGGTTATTTTCTCCCAGTGTACATACTTTGAGTGCAGACAGCTCTGACCTTGGAATAAACATAGATAAAACAAAACAAAACAAAACAAAACAAAAAAAAACATTTACATATATTACCCAAGAACAGTTATCTTAATACCTTACATAAATCGTCAAATCAGTCATTCCTTTTTGTACCTGTCATCTTATTCTGGATTATCACTTTTGTGGTCAGAGTGGTCACAGCTATGTGGCATTAATCTGCTCAACACAGTGGATTTTTGTCTGGGTCTATTTTTGTAAGAAGTCATGGAGAATGAACTGCAGAATGACGGGGCATTAGCACCAAGGTGGTGAGGGAGTCAGCAGCTCTCTGGCAGAGCCAACGCCAATTCACCTTTCTCCTTATCAGACGGCTTCTCTAACAGACAAAATATAATAATATGAATGTTTTATTGATCCCTGTATGGAAGGTCTAGATGTGTCAGGCTGATACAGATGTGTTGAACAAAACTCAAACCTGTAATTTGCTGCCAAAGATGGTTGTGCCAAGTATTGACCTATAGGAGTAATAAATGACATATCTCTGTATTTTATCTTCAAAGAGTTTATAAAACATCATTACGGCATATTTTATGTCAACTGAAATAAAATCTCAATGTAATTCTTTTTGAAGTCAGGCTGCAGCAAAACAAAATGCAGAAAAGGTCAAGAGGGTTGAATACTTTCTGAAGGCACTGACTGTGTAAAAGGAGGGATTAACATTTACAACAAATGAGATCTCAACCAGAGGCAACATTCTGAAGTACTTGTTTTCACTTTGCAGTAATTCATTACAGTCTTGAAAATATGGCATGTTATAGTAACATGTTTTTAATGTATGTTGCTTGTAACACAAGTTTGCTGAAAACTTACAAAATGGGACACAGATGTGTTGAAAGCGATGCACTTTCTTAAAGTTGTGGGTAAAATTAAAAAAAAAAGGTTATGTGAATTGAATCGAGGTTCTTTGACGTAAAACTAAATAACTGAAAAAATGCAAAAATTTTGAAGCTCCACAAGGTCAACATGTCTTTTTTGTGGCCAAGCCAAAATAGTTAACCCAAATGTTAACCCCAGCTGAACCACTGTTAACCTTAACACTGTCTCGAAATGAATATACAAGCGCTTCCATTCCAAAACCGGGTTAATGCATCCTGTCATGTGGAGTACCATTCTGGTTATAACACCAAAACTGACATAAAGAACCCTCCTTCAACTTAAATAAAATGTATATGTCATATAATTATCGGAAAACATATGTCAATCAGTTATCAAGGGTGAGGTTAAGACATTAAACTGTATAACCAACAGGGGGCGTCAGACACTTTTGCAACTCTCATGACAACATGACAATGTGATTGGCCAATGTGCAAATAGTAGGGAGTGTACATGATAATGTACAGTTCTACAAAGCAAATATCACCAACAAATTCCCATTCATTAATGCATGTAGTCTCTTTTTGTCATCACTTTGAACTGACAAGTGAGAAAAAAAACGTGATGTGTGTCAATCATTACTGAAGATCTTGTGTCGTCTTGCAGAGCTGAAACTGACCAAAGCAGACCAGAGAGGAGGAGGAGGGTTCAGAGTTTAGATTTTTCCCAGACTAACTACAGGAAACAGATTTGGTTACAAATAACTTGCCAGAAAAAGTAAAATATTTCAAGTGCAGTGAAATGGAAAAGTGATTTGTACTACTGCACTACAGTTTCCCACAAAATGAAGTTCATATCATGATGTAACTAAATCCAAAATACACCATGGTGTGTGTCTAACAGCACTGTTTGGTTTGACAAAAAACAAATAATGTTGACTGATGACAAATCATGAGAAACGGCAGTTAAGGAAAGATAAAACAATATCTCAATAGCGCTCACAAATATATATTTGACTTGATGAACAATAACCTAATGTTATTAAGTAACATTTATATAAACTTATAATAAATTATAAAAATTATTTCCATTTACCATATAAAATGTTGTCTTGGAAGAAGTAAAAAAGGTAACACATGATGTGTGTGTGTGTGCATGCATATGTGTCATTTGTGACATGATAATATCAATTTGACAAATTCACACACACCTATACAACTTTCACAAGTGTCTCACGACCAAATATGAGAGCGAATGTGATGTTTTTCTGTTTATCCTGTGCTTGCGGTTACGCGTGTGCTCATCCATGGTTAATCTTGATGAGTCCTCCACCAAGTCCTCCAACAGACGAGAAGTGTCCCGCTGTCAGTGAAGTGGTGTTTGATGATGCGGGGACGTCTTTGTCAGTGGATAAGGCTCAACTCATTAAAGCACAACAGTCTGATAGTACCGTGGTGAGAGTTGCACCAGTGGGTAGCCTGTTTATTTTGCTTCAACCTTTTCTCCTGTTTTTTTGATAGGGAGCACGATAAGCAGCTTTGTACCTTTTTTGTTTCTTTTGTTTGATGTGAGTTAGTTATATCTTTTGGGCTTCAATGTCTTTTGTTTATTTTGGGTGTTCCCACCCTGCAGCCTCAAATTCTCTGAGCTCTCCTTTTGGGAATAAAAGTTATGTGCACTGGAGCAGTTTTCTGGTCATCCTTGGGAGTGGGGAAAGTGGGGAGAGTCATTCATTCTGTTACGTTATGGTGACCCCTCGGCTGGTAACAGCAGGTTAGGAGGGCCTCTTGACATCAGAGGCAGAGTCTGATGGTCTCTGGTGCCTGTAATCACCTGCAGTGCTCTGTCAGCTGTAATTGGCTCCCCTGTTGCTCAAAGAACATTCATTTGTAGCCCAGAGACTCTCATCAAGCCTGCTAAAACACCCACTGACCTCTCTGCAACCCCTGCTGATGGAAACCAAGGCAGCTACTGACATGACAATGCAAATGGTGTAGTGGAGACACTGCTACCACACGACCTGTTAAATTAACAACACTCTGTGGAGTGATATGGTACAAAAGGTCCCTGAAGGAGCAGGGCTCTCAAAGACAAACAGGTGGAAGCTAGCGTTGCTCTGGCTCCATGCTTGCCAGCTGTGAGCGTCTTGGCCAAACAAGCCATCTGGATTACTGCAAAGCCAAGACAGCCATCAGTGATGACCAGCTACAGATGACAGCAGTGTGGTTAAAACCTCATAAACACAAGCAGTAATGCATAACTGTAGTCCCATTTTCACATTTTGAAAGTTACCTGAAAATATAACAGTAAAAACTATATTTATTCTTTAAAAAGAAAAAATATTACTTTATAACTAACATTGCAGCTAACAAGCATGTAACCAGACTACAACAGTAATCATATAATATGCTCAAAAAAGATACGGCCCACTTACAACAAAGACTGTTCAGTGAACAGTTTGGAAAAACCAAATCAAATAATCATTTTTAAAAATAATGATTTATTGCTTTCAGGAAATTAGGGAACTTATGATCTATCTTCCTTGCGCATAACCTTTTAAGCCCATTAATCCTAAAAGTACTTAATGTATCTGCAAAGCTTAGAGCTTTGAGACCTTCTGCCCTGCTATTAGAAAGCAAAGTTGTTGTTGTTTCTTTTTTTTGCGAGTTTTTTTTTTCCAAACAAAGTCTAGAAAGATTTTATTTTTTTCTTTAGCTATGGAGTCATTGATGAAAAAGAGAAAGGGGTATACAAAGCATGACAGGCCTTCTGCTTTGGTAAAGAGAGCGCTCCCATACAAGGCCAGATCTTTTTGAAGCAAAAGGTTAAAGATAGTTTGGGTTTCTTTAATTCTCCCAGTGAAGTTCAGGTGATGCCTGGTGAGCATGTTTTTGAATACCAAGATATTTAACTGCTTTCTTCACTGAGATGTTTTCCATCACAGAGCCTTTCATGGAGGGACATTAATTCACACTGGGACATATTTAGCTCCCTGTGGCAGAGGCACTACTGAGCTTGCCAATATCACTTGGAGATTCAGGCTTTTTTTATCAGGACCGCTTTGACTTTGATCGTGACAGCCAACTTCATGAGGAAGTAGCTGGCCAGAAGTACTCTTATGCTCCCTCATCAGACACTTCTGCATTCAGGGCCAACAGCATGGCCAATTGCTCCCCATTCCACAGGTCAAGAAATGACCACTTTGATAAATCGGAGCCCCTGGTCTGTGTTGATACTAATCTAATTCAGTTTCTCCTGGATTTGGAAGATGGAGTGGAACAAGAAGATTTATAGATCAATACAGCCATTATCAGTCCTTGTTCAAGCCTTGAGCACCTTGCTGAAAGTGCTTTCAGTGCACTGCATGAAAATACAAACGAGTGTTTTGGTAAAAAAAATAAAAAATAAAAATGCTGCCACTGTGGTGTCTGCTGCATCTGACACAGGAGGAAGCTCTGTCCATCTGTTATACTGAATCCAGGCTGATTCACATACTAAAGGATAAAGATACAAGGGAGTTTGGACAGTTTGGTTTATTCTAGAAGACAGAGGCTACAGCCATCACACAGAGTTTCGAGATCAGGGGATCACTGAGCCTGATTCAGGACAGAGAACCTCAGTCCGGCTTTGTTTTTGTTTCACCCAGCCAGCTCCAGGTAGAGGGAAGAGTCTCCATCCAAGCTGCTGCAGGAGGTCCGTGCCTCACCCCTGTGTTTGTAAATCCAAGGTTTTAGACAGCGAGGCTCCTACAAAGTTTGACGCTCCATGCCAACAAGGAATGATGCAGGAGGACTTTAACATCAACACTCCAATCAGCTTGATCCCAAAGCAAAGTCGTTATCCTCTAACCAAAACCAGGTGTTCATGGCTACAGAGGACAAAGCTCCAAACAGCCTGTTTCAAATTGACTCCAACACCCAGAATGTAAGGCTTCCTGTCAGCCTTCTCCAGGAAGCAGAGCCTCTAATAATCCAGGAGGCCAAAGTTGGAGAGATCAAAGTTATAACCTACCAGGACAAAGAGCCCAAGACACCACCTGTTGCTAGAGAAAGCTTCAACTATCCTATGCAAGCAGGACGAGGCTCCCTGCTGCTCTCCCCGGTGGATGAGATTTCATCCAGTATGATCCAAGAGGCCAACACTGCAGGGTCAGATTATGATGGATTCAGCCTTTCTGCAAAAACCAGAGAAAGAGAAGAAGAATTCAGGCTCCTTCTCCAGCTTGTTGCAGATATTCAGACAAAAGAGGACAAAGAAATCTGATAATGTAAGACACATTTTACTCTCTTTGCCTATAGTCCCCGTCAAATCAATTCAGTTTCAGCTGACGGTAAATTAAAGCATTATTTATGTTTTTGTAGGTTGATTCAAAGGTTGCAAACGTGAAAAACAAAACCTGCTAGAGACACAGAGCAGCCTGAATTGCTTCTCATCTTCAGGCAGTTGATTCCCTTTCACGCTTCTTTAGCTGAATAATAAATAGCTATCTGAATAAATTCATTAGCATACTTCTGTTGGTAGTATTGCCTGTTTCTTTGACACATTTCTCCAGTATATCAGTGAGTGCCAAAGTGCATTAGTAACTGTAAAATATTTAGGTTGAAACACTCTTTATGTTTGTTGAAATACTTAACAGACATTTTTAGGACATTTATAATCAGGGTAGGTCGGCTAATCACAGTGGTTGTTAGGTACTGTCACAAATTCATCTAGCATGATTAGAATAACCTCCAAATAAATGTCCAAAGGATATTTTATACACTGAAATGCCAAAGTTATTTAAAAATACTCAGCTTTCGGCTGCTGTTTCATCTTCATTTTGTTTGTGATTGCAAACTAAATGTTTGATTTGCATGTCCTTGTTCCAAAGCAGAGTACTGAGCAGAAAGAAAAGGTTTTGGATGCTGAATATCTTAGGAATTGTGGAATAGGCTAATTGTTTGGTGTTGATTAAGAACTCTTAAAAATCCTGCAGCTATGGTTATTTTTGTGCTACAGAACACTAAAAAACACTTATTTTATCAGCTTATTTTCTTACCTTTAAGTGTCTCTGTCAACTTGCTCATCCCTCTCCACTCCCTCTCGCCCTCAAGGAGCGGTGAAGGATTATCTGAGAGGATAATGGGGAACAGTGCCACTCTCCAAATAAATTAATTTCATTTTTTTTAATTAATTAATGTATTTTTTTTTTTTTACATATTTCAATTAATCTGAAATATATCCACTCTGGAAACTTTTACGATTACGTACCAATCAAGGACTTGAGCTCCCTACTCTCCTTTAAAAATTAATTTTAATTTTGTGCTATCAATGCTTTTGTAAGAGCAGGTGTCCCTTTTTCACTCAGTGGATTTCTCATTTTGGAAGAAAACCCTTCAAATGCTCAGTCTGCACTATGTGAGTAGGATGGGCTTATAATCATATCGCAAGTTCTTAAATATAATTACTATGACTCCTAACTCAGTTGGTCCTCGACTATCATTGCTTAGTAATCTCTGAAACTACTTTCACATTTCACTGTAGCTATGCCTCTGGCTATCATGAATTTATCCTCTGTCATAGCCATATTGTTAATGCAATTTGAGGAAAAATGCCTTAAATTGTACATGTTACTAGAGAGTACTGCAGTGTAGCCTGCTGCAGGGCATTTTCAACTAGCTCAGATGAGAAGAAGATAAAATACTTGAGGCCTCTTTCTTGCCAACATATGGACAGGAGAAAAATGTGGGTGCCCAACTTCAGACCCTCTGCTGAACCACCCTCAACCTTATTTTTAAATCATCAAACAGCAGGGCTGCTGTCTGGAATAAAACACAGGATTCATGGCCTAAGATTGGATCTCACCAGAGCTTTTTTTCCTGTGTTTCTCCTACTCTGTGTCCATTTCATGCTGTTGAACTGTCCAACTAGCAAAAATGCAACAAGTAAATGGACCGTTGACTCCTGCTTAAACACAAAAGGTACAATTTAGCTATCTACTAGTACTGAGGCATCTCTTTTTGAGATAAAAGTCAAGGGCAGTTCACTGGTCCGTTTAGTGACAATAAAACCTTTTCAGTTGCAGTCAAGCAGTGAGGTTAAGTTAAAACATTCTTAAACAGTCATTATCTTAAAACTTCAGCACTTAAAACATTGCTGCACAAATTGGCTATGGTACTTGTCTGAAAAATTATACATTATATACAGTTTGTTATATATATACAAACCATCTTTTACAGTAATTTTAAATGACACCATGGTGATGGGATAAGTGAGAAAAGAGAACATACAGCAAACTATCCATAAGCCTTCAACAAGAATACAAAATGAATACTCAAATACAAAACAATAATTGGATGAATTAGACCACGCTTTTTTGGCAAACCCTCCAACCTGGCCTGTGTAGGACGTGTGAAGTATAGCTTGTGCATGTGTGTCATTTACAAGACGACGACATCCAACGCGGCATCAGCACACAACTTTCACCAGTTTGACGGCGCCAAATACACACTTAAGAGGAGTTCTTGACATCAGAGGCAGCCGCTGATGTTCTCTGGTGCTTGTAATTACCTCCAGTGCTTTCTCAGCTGTAATTGACTCCCCTGTTGCTCCAAGAAGTGTTTCATTTGGAGCCCTGAGTGAGCGGAGAGCGACTAGTCACTCATCACTCTCAAGCCAAGCATGCCACATGGCACAAATGAACAGCGCAAGGAAACAATTGACACATGCAATCAGGGGGCAAAAAATAAATATATAAATCAAAATAGTGAAGGGAGCTGCCAGTGATGCAAAAATATCAATATTTATTGGGTGCCCCCTGACACAAATGTGGAGTCCCATTCATACAAATGCATGAAATAATGAGATGGCTGTGAAAGACTCAGATGCAGACACAGTGGATTTACTTTCCCTTTTTTTCCCCTTGCATACACCCAGCATGGCATTTGGTGTGATAACGGCCTTATCTGACTCTGTTAATTCTTAAATATACTCACATTCTGATCTAAGCTTCTGATCTTTTCATTCATTCACAGTGTCAAAATGATTGATGATGAAGTAGGGGCTTGCCTGTTATCAGTAGCACGTCTTTATTCAGCTAGCCCCACTGCATTGTAAGGATGAAGGTCATGATGTATAAACCATTTATCTTGAAGAGCAATTGACTCTTGGTTTTTAAAATGGCACTTTGAACATTAATTTTACATTGTAAATGAGACATCTTTGTTTAAGATGTAATGACATGAGTTCAGAAACCACAATGTACATATACTGCATGTACTGTATTAGTAAAGAATAGACGTAAAGGGACAGTTCACCCATTTTGAAAAACTTAATATTATTTCACTTACCCCCTTGCTGTTCCGTAGGACAGTGGAGGGGCCGTTTTCCTCTCATCGTTACCGGGTACCGGAAACTAGCTAGATGCTCCAAATGCTAAGTTTTATTGATGGGAGGGACGTGGTTGTTCAAAAGTGTTTTGTTTTTAATGGTTGAAGTTTTTATTTACGCCTTCTGGTTCGTCTAGCATCCAGCTAGTTTCCAATACTCGTTAACAGTGAGAGGAAGATGGCACCTCCACTGTCCTCCATAACAGCTAGGGGGTAAGTAAAATAATATCAATTTTCTCAAAATGGGTGAGCTATCACTTTAACCACCAGGTTGGGCCGGCGGTAGAGCAGCCGCCTAGAGGTAGAGCGGTCGTCTAGTAACTGGTAGGTTCCTGGTTCGATCCCCGGCTCCTCCAGAGAGCGTTTCAAAGTGTCCTTGAGCAAGACATTGAACCCCTAACTGCTCCTGATGAGCTGGTAGGCACTTTGCTTGGCAGCCTCCGCCATCAGTGTGTGAATGTGTGTGTGAATGGGTGAATGTGAGACAGACATTGTAAAGCGCTTTGAGTGTTCGGTAGACTAGAAAAGCACTATATAAATGCAGTCCATTTACCATTTAACCACCACATACAAGAATGTACTGTGTGACTCCAGACTATCATAGTAATGCCTTTATATGATAAATTAAGACTATCACTTCTTAAAGTCACAATGAAATGGGATTTTGGGAGCATCTTCCTTCCTTAATTTAATGTATATCCTATTGAAACAGGTTACTGGGGTGGGGCGTAAACCAGTGGGGTAGGAAGATAGGCAGTTTTATTGATGGGAGGGGTGTGGTTGTTCAAAAGTGTTTTGTTTTTAATGGTTGAAGTTTTTATTTACGCCTTCTGGTTCAGTATGAAGATGTTTTCCAGGATGTAGAAGTAAAGGGATTTTGATACAGAGGTACAACAAAATCAAATTGCAGTAAATTCTTTGGCATTAATTAAGTAGGCCAGTGTTCTGGCATGGAAAATTAGCTAACAAGTTTAAAAAGTCATTTTCTTTTCATTGTGACGATAAGGTTTCATTTTGGCTCAGTCAGACTATGTTAGTGTCAACTCCAGTCTTAATTATACATTTGAGATCCCTTTTTAGTCTAGATGGAGGTACCTCAAGTGCCCTCTTCCCAAGCACCACTAAGACAACGTGGGAATCACTTTACATGCTCTCTAAACTCTCTGTCCCTCACAACAGCTGTGCTGCCTGATTGCTTCAAGGTTATCGTTCAATTTGGCTGCTTGCACGGCGGGCGCTGCTGTAGAGATAGTTATCATATCAGTTGTATTTGCCCTGGTAGGAGGCAGATTTCCTTTCCGCAACCTGTTCTGAAGCCGTCATGACATCCTCCACTGCCGTATGAAAGTGTGAAGGAGAGATGGTGCGCTCTGCTGTGACACCAATTTCCAGGAGCTGACATGCCACGGTAAACTCGAGGGTTATAAAACATATTTGTGTTGTGGAAATAGACTGTGATCAGGTTATTGGTGTTCTAGAGGAGCACCTCTCACAGAACATGGGGCGATGACCCATTTACATTTTGCAGGTCCAGGAACACATCTCTCTTTCATCATTTGTTTGATTGAGTTAAATGCCAAATCGCGGTCCTGTCTTCCAGCACCAGAGAACCCTGACACTCTGCATTATACATTCATGCATATATGGTGAAATGGATTCATTTCTTATTTCTCAGGTGCACAGGTGTAAAATTGTTGAGGGTCAGTATAAGTGAGGAAATTTAGACTCAACTGACAAATAAATAACATAGAATAAGCACATGATTTGATGGTTGAGTCCACATGGTTCTCCCAGTTCATTGATTGTTTATACACTTATTCCACATTTTTTGTCAGTTTTGTCCAAAGGGTCCTCACTTAAAGGGTAATTCCAGATTTTTTTTACATTTTTTAATCCCGTGTTTATGTCTAAATGATTAATAGGAACAAAAAGTTTTGGAATCGATCCAGTATCCAGAGCGAGAACGCTATAACCGGCAACCGCGAAACACAACCTCACATTATTATTCAAAAATATCGGAATTACCCTTTAAATCAGCCTTCGTTAGTCTTGCATAGTGTACCTTCAGATTTCCTCCTGCCATGAATTTGGGATTATTTGTTCCTCCGGTTTCACTGTCAAAGTTTCCATAAACATCTCAAGAAGTCTGGCGCGCTTTTATATAGCCAACGGGAGACTCCATTAGGCTGTGGGCTGACAGAGTTGTTGTATTGTATGTGTTACAGCAGTTTGCACCTCTTTCCATTTTTATGGGCTAAAATCCATTCGGTGTTCTGGCTCACTTCACTCAGTGGGATATCATGGGGGAAGTCTATGCCTTTTCCTAGCTCTTGGCCTTTTTTTTTTTTTTTTTAGCTCCTGCCTTTTTGCTTTCAGACTCTGCTCCTTGGTGAAGCCTGTTGAAGCTGCCCTAGCCTACTTTTTACTTTAAAGTCTCTTCCCAAGGTTCTCTGATCCCCAACATTATCAAATGATTCTTAAAGTTTTCTTCTAGTGCATTATTAAATTTCCCCTCATCTTCTGATGCCTTCCTCAATTGTTTTTTTGAGCTGCCTCTTTCCCTGCGCTGGTCATTAAAAGTCTTACGTTGCCTAGACTTTGATTCTGAAACCTCTCTGCTTTTTGTAAACCTCAAATATGCACTACCTACTCTCTAGTAATAGGTAGCTATCCCCAATTTTACCTAGTTTCTCCTGAGTCGATTCTTTTGGTCTGTGAAGGCCCAAAATGCACGAAACATCAGTGAAAAGCCCATTTCAGGCGAATGGGAGGCAGCAGACATGAAAACACAAGATCACAGACAGACA
>OMKZ01020546.1:0-18664 GCA_900302535.1 Neoniphon sammara | reverse complement strand
CTGACAACTGGTCCCCAACATCATCAGACAATGGTGAATCCAGCACCATCACCTCTGTGTTACTCATCTCAGGAGGAGCTGTTCTTGAATGGCAGCCTGGTTCTCCTGTCTGTCGATAATTAAATGGGACAAAAACAAACAAAAAATAGGTGAGAACAATAAAATAGGGCAATCAAACAATAAAAGCCATAGAATGGTTGTGTGTGAGCGTGTGAGTGAGCTAGTGTGAATGACCAAGTGATTGACCGACAAATGGAGTGAGTGTGTGTTTGTGTGTGTGTGAGACTCTGTCCATCTTTGTGCAATTATTGGTATCAGTCCTGTTTTACTTATTAAAACGTTCCATCTGTGATACACAATTGTCATGGCCCACACTCCTTTGCATACTGTGCTGCATTGGTGTATATTGGATTTCAAACCATGTGACTTCTATGTTGTGGTGATTGGGGCAGCATAAGTGCCAGGCCCATGCATACTCTATATCACAGATTGGGTCTGTAAAAATGCAGTAATTTCTACTGGAACTTACTCTTTCATCATTTTCCTGCACTGAGTCACTAGGTGCTGGATCTGAGTTTGACGATCTCTCTGGGCGATCCACTTGATGATCAGTCTTCTTGCTTTTATTCTTCCTGGTTTTGTCCCTTGAAGATCGTGTCTGTACTCTCTTGATCTATTAAGAAACAAGCAGATTGCCAGAATATGGCATTGTCCAGCTGAGAGCTTGTCCAACTGGTCCAAACAAGTTTTTCTGAACCCAGTGTAACTGAACTTGCACCAAAGTGAAGAGAGAAGTGGAACAAATATTCAGAAAATGTATTTACATCTCTTGAGCTCTAGCAACTCAACTATGACCCATGTTTGAGCACATATGAGTTTACTTAGACAATAGATTTGTTTTCAAAAATCCGAGGACAGCAGTTAATGTACAGTAGGCCTACATACACTAAAGAGCATGGGTTTGAACACTATGGTGGACTTTCAAAATGATAAGGACCTTTGATAACAATACAGTTTAATTAATTACATTAATTTTTACATCACATTCTCCGGCTTCTTACATATACTCTGAATATGAGAGGTGTGGCAAAAAAACTAATCTCACAACCATCATAAAGGGAGTGTTCTATTTATTGATTATTTTTTATAAAGAGAAAAGCAGAAAAGCAACATATTTTTATATGTCGTTATACTATTTGTATTTTATTTATGATGTAATCATGTTTTTATGCCTATGGCATTTATGCATAAATTAATTCTCATATTCTCAGTATACTACGTGGGGGATAGGGAAGCATTTAACGAGTGCTAAATCTGCTCCTGTATTGTAAGCATACACTTGATCTACACATTGCAGCCATGAATGCAAAATGCAGGCTTATAAATGAATCAGGTGTGTTTAGTGATCCAATGTTGCACCTACATTTACAAATTAATCACGTTTCAAAATGATGTGTCAAAAATTACAGAATGTGAGAAATGAATTCCACAACAATATGATTTGATAACACTAATGTTTGAGAAATTACCTTCTCTGGCCTGTCCTCCGTGGCCTCGAAGTCCGAAGATGTTTCAGAAAGAGTTATGACATCTTCAGGGGAAACATTATCCTTTTCCTGGGAGGAAACATATATGCGCAGCATTCGTAGTTTAGTGTCCTCGTACAGCTGACTAACTGTGATTTCAGTGGGTAATGTGTTGTGACTAAAATCACGAATATCAAACTCAAAGTCATCCACTGCTCCTTTAGCAGACTGTCCATTCGGAAAAAACAGGCCTTTCCCAATCTCCAGCAGCTCTCCCATAGTAACTGTTTTCTGGACAACCAGAGACCGTGTTCCACCTCCATGTCTTGTTCGGACTTGATGATAATCGCCTTTATCAAAGTGCAGCCATCCCATTTCAACCCGCCGGGTCATCTTTTCTCCGTGTGTATTGCCAGGCTTGAAACCCCTGCTGCCACCTCTGTTACTGGCCGAAGTTTTCCGAAATCCCTGTAGTCTGTCCCTAATACTCTGCATGAGAGTTGACTTGTCAGTCTTTGGGTCCCCCGAGTTTTCATTTGCCACATCTCTTTGCCGGCAAAATGCTCTCACTGCAAGCCGGTCCCCATATCTCTCGATATACTGTCCTAACTGCTCATCAGTCATAACATCTATGACGCTGATGTCGATCTGAAAAAAGAAAGGAAAATATAAACAATTTGGAAAAAATTAGAATTTGAGAATTTGAGAAATTAGAGAAAGCTAGCAAAATGAGGGGAAGATTTGGTAACGCTAGCTTATGTGCCTACAGTCAACATGCGTTTTACTTCATCATGCAATGTATGTGATGCTGGCAGAGTCATTTACCTTATCATCTTTTAGTTGGTTGATGATCCTGTCGGGTATATTTCGTGATTTAAGGAAAGTGAATAAATCCACCCCTGCTGCCATGTCTGCCACCTGACGGAACAGGTGTGGAAGCTGAAGTGGAAGTTTGAGGTGCGTGCTTAAAACTTTACGTGCTCACGTAAAACTTCTAAGTGAGCGCGTAAAAGTTTCACGCGCGCACGTATTACCTTTACGTGCTCACGTAGAACAACTTTTAGGCGCTCACTTATAAGTTTTACGGGAGCGCGTCAAACTTTTTAGTGAGTGCATAAACGTTTTACGTGCTCACGTCAACAACTTTACGTGCTCACTTAAAGGTATCACGCGCGCGTAAAGGTTTCACGCGCGCACGTAAGACTCATTATACATATAAAAAAAATCTGTGTCCCTTTAGGGGCTAAGCGGTAGATGATGGATGGATGGACTCTATTTTTCCAGTCATCTGATTGGTGAGGGGGTAGGTCTTTTACACACAAAACCTACTCTGGAGCAGGTTAGCTCTGTGGCACAGTTACCATGGCAACCCAGGTCACTTCAAAGTGAGTCTTATTTTAAACCAAGTTAAAGCTAGATGTTGTTCATAGGTGGAGGATGAAGCTGCCCTTGCCCTGTTCATAGATCATCTCTTTTTACACTGAAACATATGCAAATGATATTTATATTCAAATAAATGCCAATTTTAGAGTATAATGCACAAACTCTATTTCATGCTAATAATGACAGCCTTATCTACCGGTCTGTATAGTGAATTTTACACTGTGAGTCACTCAGTCAGACTTGGCAGGAAATCTGTTGTATTGATTTATGGCACAAAACAGGGAAACAATGGCATTCTTCCAGATTAAACTGAGCTAAAGCTTTCAGAGTTTCTGACAGCAGCAGATGGTGAAATGAGTAAAAGGCTGATGAAAAAAATGTTTTATCCTCTTTGGAATGGCCAAAGAGAAAATCTTAAATTGAAGAAGCAACATCCTCAGAGCTCCTAAATTTCCTATACTGGTAGTTGTGATGTACTACACACAAAATGAAGGAGATGTGAATAGGGTGAAGTATGTTGCATATATAGTCCCATAAACACAGGCTTAAAGTAGGCGGAGACAGAAAAATATTAGGATTTATCAAGTGTACTCATTTACATTTTAATAGCTCTTCCATAGTTTGTGCTAGAATTATGAATGATGGCTTGGTAGATAGGTGTGCTGAATCTTCCAATACCACTTGTGTAACTTTAGCATTCATAATCACTTAAAACCAGTAGAAAATATGTGGGGTGTCTAAATCATCTCCAAGTCTGTGCCATTCATTACTGTTTGGAAAAGTGTATGCAAAACCTTTAAGGCATTTGTGCTAAAAACATGGCAGCAACACATTGATAATGTAATATAATGCCATCATGAACAACCATGGACCCACTGCATAGGCCTCTCGTGGTGGGAATATCACTTTTTAAATAACATGTTAAGAATTATAAGTAATTATAGTAATTAAAGTAAGAATAGAATAGAATAATTCCCACCAGCATATAAAAAGACAGAAAAAACAACAATAACCGCTTAACTATGCCATGTTTCAGAGAGCTAGGCTGCTACGTAAAACTCTTACTTTAGTTCTGAATCACTGCAGCACACACTGGAAATCCCTGTATGGCCTATATGAAACCCAGCAATGTTGTTTCTTTTGTTTGTTTCCTTTGAACTTTTATGATTAAAATATCAGCTATAGGCTTAGCAGATGAGATTCATCTTGGTTGCTAAGAGTTGCATGTTGGGCAAATTGAGTAATTAGCATAATGAGCTAGTTAATTGCAAAAAAACAGAAATTGTCATGGTTTTTGGACTCTTGTTTATAGACTCCTTGTGTTTTGGTTTTCTGTTCCTATCCTGTGTGTCCCTCCTGTTTATCTGTACCCTGCCCTGCATACTCTTCCCTACACACCTGCCTTGTATCAGCCCTAACCCTCATCAGCCCTGCCTTGTTAGTTCCCAGTGTATATTAATTCCCAGGGTATATATACCCGTTTCCCTTTGTTCTCTGTTGTTTGTTGTCTGAGTTTCCCACTGTTGCCGTCAATGTCCCAGTATTGTAGCTGTGGTACACTCAAAAGATGTAACCACATTTGATGTTATTTTATAAGTAATTGTTTTGATGTCACTTAATATTATCATAATAATTATTGTGTACTTTGCAGAAGTAGTTCTGTGTAAATAATATTGTAGAGGAGCGGGACCTTCGGCGCTACGTGATTGTAGTTCCCCGGTTGGACAGTGCGGACCAACTTCCTGTTCCCACTCATACGCAATCTGGAAAAAGATGAGAGTCAGGGGCGATTCTAGGGTCAGAGCTTTAGGGGTGCTGAGCATCCAATGAGCCCCACCGCCACCACCAATGAGCCACACCACCACCACCCACCCTTTTTTCACACAAAAACAAAAAAAATGTCTATTGAAAAATGGTGTAGGCCTATAAATTAACTTCAGAGTGAGCCATGGCCCAAGGCCAACATAACAAACAAAACCAAACTAAACTGATTGGAACTTACCTAACCAAAATAATACCAGAAAACAAAATACAGAATCCGACCTCCCTAGCCTAACTTAAACAGGAGAAAACAGAACTCAAACAAAATGGCAGCTCACACCTACCGCTACACCACCGAACTTATAGTAACACAAGATACAAGGTACGTTTAACGCGTATGGCATTTGGTTCACCCACAGGCTGGCACTACCGTACCTCTCTGGACCTCGAGATGCTGTCAGCCCTCCGTCTTAAATACTGGTGCCCGGCAGTTCAACCAATCCCGTGCCCAGCTGGAACACTGGCGACCACTCACGGCAGCGGTACCGCACACACCTATCTCCATACACCCAGCAATCAGGCAATCGCGGAGACTGTACGGCATATACCTATTTGCATGCACCTGGCCGTCAGCCGCCGCTTGATCACCCACATGCGCGCACACACCCAGAAAGAAAAATACAGATAAAAATACAGAAAAACACACTCATACGGTCTGCTCTTTTGCTTTAATAAATGGACTAAATCAACTGTAGCTGCACTAACGGCGCTAACAGAGCTAACCGTGCTAACGGAGCTAACTGGTAAACGGTGCTGGACCCCAGTACTCGCCGATATGGTATCGGAATTATGAACTCCTGGACGGTTAAAATAATTATCATCAGTGGATAGTACTTTGTGAATCACCCATCTGTCAAAAAAATAAACGAATGAATAAAAAAAAAAGTGAAATAACTGGGGACCACGTTTGTAAAAAGAGCTCTGTTTTCAGGTGCAGCTTAGCTGTAACTCTTACCATCATATAGACTTGTACTACCCTTTCAGACTATTGCTCTACAGTAGGAGGGCATGGCTTAAGCTAGTTAATTGTAATCATTTTTCTTGCCACCAATAGAAGAATCTTCAGTAAATACAGTTTTCTTCCCCCCTCCAGGCCATCTGGGATGCCAGCCAAAATGAAAAGCAATGGAATCAATGGTAAATCAATATCTAATATATCCCAAATACGCTTTTTGATTTCTTCTCAATATTTTTGTAGTTTTGGGCAATCCCAAAAAATATAGTCCAGCCCTTGCTGTTTTGTGTTGTGGTGTTGTGTTTCCGGCACAAGCTGCCTCTCAACAGGGGGCTTGCGACCAATCAGCACCCTCTACTGGAATGAAGTGGTATAAAAGAACTGCAGTTCTTGCAGAGTAATGTGTGCGCGGTGTTCCAGGATGTGATCACCAGGATGTTCTTAAATAGCTTCATCTTAAGTCTTTTGAAGTATACTGCTGGCTTAATAGCCTTTTTTGACAGACACATATTTTTCTACCATGTAAGGAAGGAAGGAAGAGATTTAAAATTGATCACAACAATTCTTTCCTATGTTTATATCACAACCTTCTGAGAAGATATGCATGACTGGGTGTCAACAAATATCTATCAACTTTCGCCTTTCACAAGAGAAAAAGATGTGTTTGGCACATACACAGAGGATTAAAAAAATAGATTTTGTTATAGCCAAATTTATTATCCACACATTTTCTATTTTCAAGAGAAACCTTGTGGACAATGACCTTAGTGTGCTGAAACTTATGAAAACAAAGAACACTTTCACTTTTTAACTCATTTTTTCTTCTTTCTCTGTTGTTCTTTGTGTTTTGTATTTAAGTTATTTTCACTTATTGTGCCTTGTTTAAAAAATTGTACATGCAAAAGCTGACATTTTGTAAGCATAAAAAAAATGGTCACGCACATATATAACAAAAAAAAGTCTCCCACCTCATCTCAGAGTGGAAGAAGTGATGGTGCTGCAGAAATCTCTTTATATCGATGAATGCTTGTATGTTTTCTCCCAAGTTTGTACCATGCTGTGCTCACAGTGCAGCAAACCAATAACCAGTTTGCAGGGTCGGAGCATCAACATGTTTCATAGCACCACTGGGTATACCTGTACAACATATCTCCAATATGGGACCTTGTGCTGTAACTTGGGATAAGGAAGAAAATGATTTAAATCCTTTGTGAACAACAGATTCCTGAACACTTGTCTCCTGCAGTGTTGTGTTTGTTTATGTGAGTGTATGCAGCATTATATGTGAGTGAGTGAGTGCACACATGCGTGTGCCCATGTGTGCATATAGCCATTTGTGAAACTGACAGTGATTCAAAATCATATCATCCAGCTCTTGCAATAATTACAAGCACACCCCAGAGAGAGTAACAAAACAGCATAACCTGCAGTGAAGCAAAATTACCTCCTTACCCTGCTGCAATAAAGACACCTGATCTCCATACATAAGACCGACAGTATCACAGGATATGGCAACACATTTAAAGTAATGCATTTCATTAATAACACTAAGTGCAAAGAAACAGAGAAACCACAGCATTAAGAAGCAAACTGCAGCCATGCCATTCAGGCAGCTTGTTTGTAGTTAGTGAGTTGTGTGGAAGGAAAATCAATAACCTGGAGGCAAGCTAATTAACTGCTAATCATTCAGCCCTGTTTCAGCAAGACATAAATGTTGCTGTTATGAGTCGCCAACTTAATAATAGATAAATCTGCCCATTTTATTAAAGAAATAAAAAGCTTTGTTATCAGCCAGGTCAGAGGTTGCTGCAGGGAGTCAGTATTTAGCCTCAGAAATTATATTCATGTTGTACCAAGATTGCATGAAAAAAAAAATTGATTAGGTAAAGGTCATAGCTATCTTCTGGGCAACTTTAGGTAGTGCCAGATGAGGGACAGTATATCATACACTTTCCCTGAGCTTCGAAAAGAAGGCTTTACTTACATATGTAATGGATGATGTCATCACAGTAGATTGCTCAGTGTCTATGCTACAGTGATGTAACTGACTACAATAGCAGCTTGTGTGTCATCATTTCAACATTACACTAGGCTTTGGAGGCTTAGACAAATCTCTTCCTGGTAGGCAGGGACTCGGTACAGAATGATGTCAGTTTGTGAGTTGTGTTGCCAGCCCACTGACAGATCAGATTGTGGGGATGAGGAAGAAATCTGTCAAGGAAGCACTTCTCATACATTGTGGAAGTGTCATGTCTGCTGCTGGTGGGGAGCTGGGACTGGGATGTCGCGGTTGGGGGAAAACCCGGAGCTGCTGGTGGTTTCAGCCTGGTAGTAAACTGGGATCTGGAAAACAGCAGCATGAGAGAGAGAGGGAAAGATGGAGGCAAAGCCTAAAAAAAGTGCAAACAGAGATTTATTAGGCCTGTGCGTGGTGTGCTCTGGCTTTCACCCTGTGGCGCTCGCCAATCAATAATTGAACAGAGCGGGGATAATAGCTACTACACACACCACACACTTTCTGAGCATGGCGAGAAAAACTCATTTGGAGGCAAAATAAATTGCTGCTTGTATTCCAAAAAAGGTTGCTTACCTGTCTCCTTCCTGAAGGATGGATGGAGAGCGGTCTTGGCTGCGCGCACATCAACGTGCATGGCAGGCCTCTGTCACTGCTTTACATATCCTCTGAGCTCATGAAGCGCTCATCTGTTTCCTCTCCCACTTCCCGTCACAATAACTCTTGAAGCTTTGACCCGATCTCTTATCCCGCAGATTAAAAAAGCAACCCAGTCCAGCATCCTGGCGACATCCCCATGGTGAGGTCTGCTTTACTGTGGCCATCCCATAATGAGATTGTGAAATACTGGGGCATAACTCCTTGGCAACGCACTCAGCTATGGAGTTATTTTTCTGAAGCAGGTAGATTCTTGAGCTGTACGCGCGGATAAAGATGGCACTGGAAAAGGAGATGCTGAGCTGTTCAGAGATGACAGGCAACAGAGCTGCTGCTCCCTGGGATTTGGTTGCAGGCTCACAGCAACTTACAGTAAATGCTTTTGCACCCAAGGCTTCTATGGTATCTGGGTATAATTCTAGACGCAACTAGATCAGGAGTTTTTCCTCGCGGCAGGCTGAAAAACCGAAAGGGCAACAACAATTTATCCCCCCTCTTGTAGTCAATAATTTTTTCATTAAAGAAAAGTGCAACTCAAAATGATGACTGAATGAATGGATATCTGAAGTTTACTCCTGTTCCCAAATGAGCCTCCTTGCTTTACTGCAACAGGCTTCATCCATACAGTCTCAGTGATGGGTGTTTTAATTCACTTACCATAGCTGCAGGTGTTTGAGTTAAATGTGCCGAAAGAGATTAATCAAGGTGGAAATCAGGGTTTGGGTTCATGGAAGAAGATTCACAAAGAGGAGAGAAGGAATGAGGAGAGGTGGAAAGCAGGCCAAGAGGGCTGTTCCACTCACCGCTCTTATTTCTTTACTTTTCACCAACCTTGGCAGTGTATTCTGGGAAGCAAGAGAGGCAGATTAATTTTTGACGATGGGATCGATAAAGAGATTTTTGCCCCCTCTTTCCCATCTTCCTGACACACACACACACATCTAATTTGTTGTTTATCTTGTTTTTATTGAGTTTTGAACATTGTTAAATCATACCTTTCAGCTGTTTAATTTCACCTCGCGCCAAGCCCACATTCCCCATGAGCGCTGTCTTTTCACATGGTATCTGTACAGAAGAGACAGAGGTAAAAAGTGGAGAGTGAGAGAGAGAGAGAGAGAGAGAGAGAGAAAGAGAGAGAGAGATGAAGCCACCCACAGGGTGCTAAAAAATCTTTTCTCTCCATTATTTTGGTCTCTCCTCCCTCTCCTATGGCTTAGGTGCTCCTGCATGAAATGCTGATGTGGATTCCCCCTCCCTCCCTCAGGTCTTTCTTCTCCATCTCTTCCCTGTGGCAATAGATCAGATTTCCTCCAGGGAAATCATTACTTGGCATCATTACCATTCCCACACTTTTATCTGCTACCCCTTGTTTCCTCACTCCATCGCTTGATTAAGTTTAGGGAGGGGAGGAAAAGGGGGAAAAAGAATACCTTTTAACGTCGGCCCCAATAAATAGGTCTTCATGGAGTTTCTTTGATTGGGGTACTTTAAGGGCACCAGTGTGTATACTGCCTTATGGGACATCTCCCTTTCTGTCGAACATTAAGATAAAAAAAGCCAATGTTTCCAAGGAGAGCCATGCAAAAATCCTGTTATTGGTACAGACGAAGTGCAGCAGATGTTCCAGTTCAGCCTTTATTAGCAATGGTAATGAATTTAGCAGGCTGCTGACCAGGCAGAAGATGTTTGTTACAGCTGAACACCACTAGAACGTTTATGAGCAAGGACTGGTGAGAGGAGGAAGTAACAGTAACTATTGTTCTCTGTGTTTTGCTGCATCTGCAAAGCTGATTTTCCATCATATACTTAAAGGAATACTCCAACATTTTGGGCAAAATACCCTTTTTCCGACTTACCCAGATTCAGACAAGATGTTGGATACCTTTTTCACCTCTGTACGTCCAGTGCCTTGGTTCCTATGGGTAGCATTTCATTTTAGCTTAGCATAAAGACTTGAAGTCTACAGGAGTCATTAGCCAAACACTTTCAAAGTGAAAAAAGTAAAACTTAGAGCAACTTTAATCGTTTCTTCCGTAGGTCACATTAAATGTAGAATGTGAAAAATTTTGTATAGATTTTTGGAGAATTTAGAATATAAAGTAGTATGGTTAAAGTATGATTCTCTGTCATTTGGGCCTGACTCATTGAACTCATAGCAAACTACAGAAGTCATTAATGGAGAGAAAAAGGATACACAGAAGTCTATACAGATCTAGATAATATTGCACTGAGCTCTGTGTGTTTTGAACACTGCAAGAAAGTAATAAAAAAAATTTAACCCATGCTGTTGTATGGAGGTATATGAATGCAAGAGTTGATGATTTATAAATTTCATACCAAGCACGTAATTATTTTTTTAGACAAATATAAGTGATACTGATAGGCCTTCAGTGCTTTCCCTGCATGTTTTTTTAAAGCATTTGCATAACATTTCAATAACAGTTATAACACAGTCTCTGCTGTATTAAGTAGCCCCTCTTTGCTCCACATATCTATAATTCATAAGCACAGTTTTGGGGTTTCTTTATTGTCCCTACAGGCAGTCCCAGGTAAGTCATCCTGCCTCAGTAGTGGTGTATGGAGCTGGGAGGCCCTGAGGTAGAGCCTCCGGCAGCGGCTTTGGCCTGGCTGCTCTCCAGGGACAGTCTTGTTCAAGCGGCCCAGTCCCTCTTTAGAGAGACAAATACAAACACTACAGTCTCCTTCATCACTAGCCAGTCTCTCTCCCTCCTTCTCCCTCTTTCTCTTTCTCTCTTGCTTTCTCTCATTTTCCTTTTCTCTTGCTATGCCCACATATCTGACCCAAAGTGATTTACACTCAGGAAGTGCTGTATGTGGGCGTGCTTTTCCAAATCGCGCAAGCAGGGTCAGGGGTCAACGGCGGAGGCGGCCAAAAGATGTCTTTCACGACTTCACTAATGTAAACACATCTCACCAAACAAACACATAGCCCGGTACTAGAGAGGAGAGGACGACAATAGGAGTTGTGCTGAAGCTGCTGAAGACAGATAGCAGCTGTAGCGCTATCAAAAGAAACAGATTGTAATAGCTAATCCAAACATAGCTTTGTGATTTTACAATAGCACAGACATCCTCCCTCCCTGTGGAACTAAATCAACACAGCAAACAATCACAAAGTGTCATAACAATAACTCCCAAATGACAATTGAATCCGATGCTAACGCAAGCTAACGGCACAGTTGCTGGCGTTAGGGTGATTTCTTTGACAGCTCCCACAATCCTTCTGACTTTTCAATGTTTCCTGCTTTTGACGGATCAGAAATGAAGCTCCCTCAGCCTTTGCAGGCCTCTGCGGGCCACCTTGGCCTTTCAGGCTGGGGCTTGCCGGGGTATTAGGGGTGTCAGGTCCGTGACGGGACGGTGAGCAGTAATTACAGCAAGGCCTCGGCCCCGTCAAGATCCCCCGGTGTCAGGAGGACAGCGCTGGATTGGCAGGAGGAGCGCCAGCCCCGGAGTCTCCAGAGGACCCATTAGGACGGAGGCCCAGCGGCCTGATCAAGCCAACCCCCGCGCCTTCCACTGCACAATTACTGCTAGGCCTGCTCATTTGTGGAGCTCACTGTTGTTGTTAGCGTCACCTCAGTCCACAGCCTTCTTAATAACACGCTCAGTACCTAGAGCTTGCAGACCAACAGTCAGGAGGGTGAGGCGTGCAGGGTGAGTTAATGATGGGGGTTATGGCTTTCGTGTGATGTTTCACAAGTTCTGATTGGTAGAGGTATCCTGACCTTGCGATGTTGTTGTGCAGTGCAACTGTTATTTAAAAAAATACTTTTGGCTTTGTAATTGCTAGGGTTTATCAGCCCATAGTTTGGGTTATGTAATATGATGTTCTCTCCATTGCACAGTCTGCAGAGTTGAAAAAGATGTTTTGCATGTATTTGCATGAAAAGTTACCACTGAATTAAGGATAGCATCCACTTTTCTCCAGGGTCCAATATGGATTGTATTCTTTTTTTTTTTTTTTTTTTTTTTTTTTTACAAGGTAATGTAATTGTCTTGTCTGTTTGTCTGTCTGTCTTTGACAAAGAAATCGCAAAAAGTTCTGAACCAATTTACAAATGAGGGGCATTGGTCATGACCCAAAGGAAAGGTGGATTAACTTTTCACGGCAGTCAGCCAAAAGGGGGCGTGGCAGCAGGCGCGTATGTTTCTTAGTCTTTGACAAAAAAAAGTTATGAACAAATTTACACGTAACTGCGTAAAGCATGACCATGAGCCAAGGAAGGGCTGATTAATTTTTTATGCAATCAGCTAAAAAGGGGCATGGCAGTGGCCATGTCTGTGACAAAGATATCTAAGAAAAAAAAAGAAAAAAAAGGCTGAACAGATTTGCATGAAACTTAAGAAACATGAGCCAAGGAAGGGCTGATTATTTTTTTATGCCAATAACTCAAAACAAGGACAAACAGACACGACTATTCATGTGTCACAATACCTGATCTGCCTCCTTGCCTGAGATCTGTGTTCTACTGAGTACATTTTTCCACATGTTGTTTTTTTTATGTTGGGAAGCGTTGACCTATATGCCACGGTGTTGGTCGGTCTGTTGGTCGGTCAATCTGCCGTTCAGTTGGCCAGCTGTTAGACCCATAGCGGCATATCTCAAAATCTATTTTGTGGATCGGCATGAAATTTGGTGACAAGATTCATTCATGCTCTAACGCCACCAGCATGCCCAGTGGGGTATCTACATTTGAAATAACATGCATGTTGTATATTTGTGTTGCACATGGAACCTACCCTGTAAATTTTCATGTCTGCTTGTACATTTAATTGAAAGTTTGTAAGTGTGTTGTGCATAGGCAGGAGGCCTGCTGCTTTCTGTATTTTCTCAAACTGCGCCTCCATTTATTGCTGATACACACAATTCGCCTTAGATCGCCCATCTGCCCTGTTTGATTACACTCATCCTCCAGAGAGAGAGAGAGAGAGAGAGAGAGAGATGTGCCTTTGAGTCTCCTCCGCCATTTCACCCAACAAAATAAGACGTTTCATCGCACAATGCTTCCTCGCCAAACGAGCTGGGTGGGTCGGAAACTGAGAGAAAATTGCCTTTTGAATAATCCGCTTCTTGATTTTTTTCTTTTTTCCCCCTGAAAGGTTTTCTGAAGGTTATTGTTGAGAATAATGCAGCTCCTGCCCCCTGCAGATGACAATCATCTTTCCAATTTGTTTGAGATTAGGTCATATGGAAACAGCGCATCGTAAACACACAGGGTCGGCACGCCAGCAACGGAGGATGGGGAGGGTGGCACCGTTCCCTCTGCTCTGGGCGCATCCAGCCTTGATTGCCATGACACTGGCGGCGGGAGAAGCCAGGGCACAAACAAACAGAAATCCACAGATCTCTGTTACTAACTGGGAGAAAGAGAGAAGCCGGCCCCCCACCCTCCTCTCGAAGCAGCATGACCAGATTGGATGTTTGATTTGCGGCTGGATCAGTAAACACACTATGGCTTCGGCTGTTTCTTTTGATTCAACATAAATCATATCTGAACAAACAAACGAGTTCTGTGTTTGAGATATCTGACAGTATTGACATCAGTATTGGCATCTGAGAGGAGCATTAACATTTCTGTTAGTGCTACCAGTGGCCCGCATTTATTAGCACGTTCAGCTTCGAGATGCTAAAAAGAGCACTTTAACATTTTAGTGCATTCATTGATCAGCTGTTGTTTGCGTGTGGGAGGTGGATTGCAGGTCCAGTATTTCTCCTTGCATGGTCGAGCATGGTAGACTGGGGCCTACATGTGCATCTGGTAGAGGTTACCCAGCTACATCAAAAGAAAGACTTCAGAGACCCAGGAAACTGTGAATACCTCCAGAATCCCGTCTCCCCGAGCCATTTGCCACTCACTATGCATCCTGAGTACACTGAGGCTAATGACAGGCAGATTCCTCACTGGTGATAACACGGCTAATGCATTCTCTGAATAGAAGATCAGTTGACTGGGTCAGATTAGTGCTGGAACACGTGTTTGAGATGCAGCTACACAATCAATGGTGTGCTAATTGTGCATCTCAGGGAAATTTGCATCTTCTGCTATTTAGAATGTCAATAGTCACTGGGTTAGCTTGTCACGCTGCATCAAATGTCTTTATTTTACGGCGGAGGCTACACGGTGCTATGAAGTTATTGTTTGAGGATTTGCTGGGTAATTAGACAAAATAATAGATTTTTAGTGCTGCTACAAAACCTGCAGGACATTTTGATGTGTAATACTTCAGGTCAGTTTGTTTGAAAATTTTCTGTTGCCATTACTTGTAGATGTTTTGAGCAACTATAAGCAAGATGCAGAGCGAAACCCTGTGACCATAGCATGATATTCCTCAAAAAAAAAAAAAAAAAAAAAAAAGAATTTTACAGTTGTAAAAGAAGCAGCTCGAAACTACTGCCAAGATATCTGCATCCCCCAAGTAACAGTAAAGCTTAACAGTGATTTCAGAGAGACATCAGCTTAGTGCACAGTAATCATTATCTATCCAATTATATATTCATTTCACTTTTTCTTTTCTTTTTTTACAAAGCAAAACATGCCATAGTTTATTGGTGCTACCAGCCTATGATTGGCGGATCAGTAATGGTGAAACGAGCATTGTGCGTCATTACTTAGGGCTGACTAATCTTTTGGAGGGGTGTTCTCTATTGGGTAGTACACTCAAATCAGACCAAAAATACAAAAGTCCATTATCCCTGCAATAAAGAGCTAATGACCCAACAACGGGAATATATTTGCCAGGGCGCCCATCTCCTTGAAAGGGCCAAAGGATAAGGAGTCATTAAAGCAGTGTTATCTGGTCCAGATAGCATTGGCATGTCTGTAAAGATCATTATTTTTGCCCCTGGAGCCGTTTGGCGAAGGAGAGCGGGGCTAACTGCACACCCAGCGCTAACTCCAGGGTCAGCTGTAGCGGAGGGATGAAGACGCTAACGATACGCAGCCTGGCAGCTAATGCTTTTTCTAAATGCTCCTAATGACTGTGGAGCCTATTGTGGGAGAGCTTGGGCTCTCTGTTTTTCTTTGTGCTTCGTCAGCTCACTGTTGCTGCCAGGGACGCGGCCGAGATGTTGCTTTTTCTTTACTTTTTCTCAGGGTTTCTTCTACTTTGATTTTTCTTTTTCTTTTTTTTCTTTTTTTTTTTTTTTTTTGAGGGGGGAGGGGGGTGAGGGAGACGAGGAGCGCACATCTCACCGAAGGCCCCTGTGAGCTGTGAGTGCCAGATATTGTAATAAAGACTCTTAAATAAAACACAGATTTGCAGTGCTGTGCCTCCCAGTTCAGCATCCCTTTGGTACGGCTGAGTGTTTATGTGAAGGGATACTCCAACTTTTCAGACAGACAGAAGGAAGCCGGCGGAGGCTGACTCAAGCTCAAACACAAGCAACTTTTTTTTAAGTCAGCTAGTTATGAAGGAAATTTTCAACATGTTTCTGTACTGGCTGAAGTCTGATAAATATGGATGTAGCGGTAAAGAAGCACAGTAAACTGTGACCCCCAGACAGTGATCATCATATGGAAACCACCAATGGAAATAAAAAAAAAATAATAAAAGATTAAGAAAAGTATTAATTTATGCTCTTTGCAACCTTAAAGGTAAGCTAACCCTAGAAGAATTTCACTGGCATGGGTTTTAGTGACTTTTTCCACCCTGACAAGAACACAAATCTGGTGAAGAATGCTATACTAAATACTTTGGCATGAAATTCATCAAATTGGAGGCACTGCAAAATATGAGCTGTTGGCAGCTGAAGTGTAAAAATATCTGCACTGGTTTTCAAAAATCCATATTGGTCTGCCTGCTACTATGTTTACTATGACTTTATGTCAGTCCTGTGTGTAAATTGGAGTTGTATAACCTTTTTGATTCTACTTGGAATAGAATTCAAGACCACTTTAAAATAAAATAAAAAGCCGCAAAAGATAAGATGCATATTGTACAGTACTACAGTACCAAACCTGTTCTGTGTTAATCTAAGAGTGGACATGCAGCACAAGGATACCTGCCATTGCATTTAAATAACAACTCTACAATAACAACATATTTTAATAATTTTAAGATGTTATATTTATTAATTTATTATTTCTCCTTCAAGACTACCTCCAACCTTTTAAGGACGTGTGGACTCCCTGTTTAAAGGAATACTCCTATGTGTAAATTGTGTAAATAAAACCGCTTCGGAGTTGCTGTAAGGTTTTTTTTTCTCTTTGACGGAGCTAGGCTACTCACTCCTGTAGACTTCAAGTCTTTATGCTAAGCTAACATGAAATGCTAACCATAGGAACCAAACCAGTGGACGTACAGAGGTGAGAATGTTATCAAGCATCTTGTCTCAGTCTGGGTACGTCGGAAAAAGGGGTATTTTGCCCAAAAGTATTCCTTTAAAAGGGGGTAAAATATCTAAACTAATTAGAAGATCTTACTACCATAGACATTATAACAATTATAACCTCTGTTTTTCTGTCTAAAAGACCTCTCCTGGGCCAATAATAGGCGTGATGACATGTGGACTTAGGCTTAAATGCTACCTTTATTCATCTGCTTGCATCCTAATGGGACCAACACAGTGGGGACAGATTCTGCAGTGTGTTGCATCATTCTAGTGACAGCAGACAACACACCAGTGATGAAGCCCGTTTATCAGTGCGAGCTTGCTAGGAATCAGGGGTTAACGTCAGCCTCCAGAGCAGCTGAACCATAATAACACATGACACATGTATGCCATTAGTGAGAATTCTCCCTATGGTTGCCACGCTTTCTTTTAATTTGACTAGGCTATAATCTCCATCTACTTTGAGTGTTTTCATCTAGTAAAGGACTTTCAACAGCTTGAGCCTAATCAAAGAGTTTCTCTCCCTTCTTTGTGTCTCTGGATAAGGAAATTCAATTAGCTTAATTGGCCTGGATATTATGCTCTGTAATGTGATGTGAGCATTGCTGTCGACAAACTTCACAGGGCACTTTAGAACCACCTCACTAATTAGAGCAATAACTTTAATCCAAATGTTTTACCTCGACATTCCAGATGATTCTAAATCGAAATCCAGGTAATTAGTTGAAACAGCCCACAAAGAGATAGCTGGCGCCTCATCTTGAAGGCAGCTGACAGCAATGTATAAATGAAGTGTTGGTTTTCTCTTGTTAGATGTTTGACACATGACAGTACTAAAATAGAAATCCAGTTTCTTCTGAGGAGATGAAAAGCCCATTGCGTTTTTAGAGCTCGACAAAGGGAGGATTTAAAAAATAAGTCAATATCTCATTTAAATGAGAAATTTAAACTGCCGCAAATCTTGCAGCCAAGCCTCCTCGCTCTCCTTGAGGCCTTGTGAGCTCTCCTTTATCAGAACAAAACCGAAAAGGGCATTTTTACAAGGAATAGAGAGACAACAAACTGAGGAAATGATTGCACTTTAGATCAATCATATATCATAGGCTGCAACATGGTCTGCTGGTTAGGGTAATGGACAGGGAACAGGCTTTCTGGTGGCTGGTTTGCATCTAATGCTGTGCCCTTGAGGTAGACACTTAACCTTAGTTGCTTCAGCAAACACACTGCCTTATAAATGGATATGTAAAGTATGAGAGTGTAAACTTTCTTCAGACATAACTCTGTGCCTGACAAATAGTTGCAATAATGGCTAAAGTAATGACAAAGAGGACAGGAATGACACCACACACAATGGTAACACAATAAAACTGTATTACATTTGTGCTTAAAATTATTACAATTACAGTATTTACAGGCGTTGTCCTAAAAATAAACATCTCATGCTGGATGACACATAAAAAGAAATCATTGTACAAGCAAGCAAAAAACAAACAAAAAAAAAAGAATATTTCTTTTATGTACACCCACGATTTACAAATCAATGAAGGGTTTCCTACTTGCGCCCTTTTTTCTGTTAACTGTGTTCCAGCTAACAAATGATGCTGAGCACTTTTGCACATGCTCAGATTACTTAATGCTGAAAGTAAATTTTGCTCTCTTCTCACAAGGAAAGGACACAGCAGGGAGCCATCGTGACCGAGATGACCAGGTCTTAAGGCGACTGACCTGCTGTAGGGTACAGTTAATATGAACTGAACTGGAAAAGTCACATTGAAAACCAGGCAGCTGTCCTCACACCAACATAAGCCAAACAGTGATTCAGAAAAACAGTGACTGAGTTCAAGTATCAGCATGTCGAACGATGCCAAATTTTTCGGACAACAGGTATTTGGACAACAGGTGATACACTGAATGCTTATCAAATAAATACAGTGTACAAAAAAGTAACCAAC
>OMKZ01020544.1:0-25333 GCA_900302535.1 Neoniphon sammara | reverse complement strand
AAACTTTGTTTTTTTAATTGACTGAGGCACCTGAAGATTCCTGTGTTTTCTCTTCCTCCCCTCCAGCTCCTTTTCCTCCTCTTGTTTCTGCTGCAACTCTGTCGCCAAGTGCACTCTGTAGGGCAGCAAGGGCTGATGGGATACTGTAGAGCACCTTGCAGCTGGCTGGAGGTGAGAAAGTTACAGTACAAGTAATCTACCACAAACACAGGAAGGAAAACAATGCATGTAGACAAAAACAAAAACAAATACATACACCTCACATGCTGTACATGCACACGTGCACACACATACACACAGGCCCAGGTGCACACAAGATCACAGTGACCTTAAAGGGTAAACTAACTTCTCGGTCTTAATCAAACACACCGGTAAAATAAATCACACAGAAAAAAGTGAAGGGCACAGTGCAAAGCATGGTTTGTGGTCTCAGTACGAAACGGGCTTGATTTAACTTTGTCAGTGTAGAATTTCTGTACTAATATGTTACCTGTTGCACCTGCTGTAGAAAAGAATTTCCTCTCTTTAGGACAATAAACCATCTATCTAAATCTCTCTCTTTCCCTCTCTCTGCAGGTCAATCTACTGACAGTAATCCTAGTCTACTATGTTTATTGCGTCTGCCGTTCTGTTAAGACCCTGGAGGCTGTGGACCTGCTGCAGAGAAATGACTACAGAGGACATGTTGATGTCAGCGACCTGGCTATCTGGGAACAAGTGAGAGAGGGAGGAGGGAGGTGAGGGGCAGAGAGGGAGAAAGTGAGGGAAAAGGAAGGATAAGCGGAGAGAGGGAACAAGAGAGAAATACAAGGGAGATTTCATTCAATATGCCTGTTCTTGGTACTGCATATGAGGTTTGTAGTCTTTGCCCAAAATATTCCTACAAAGTGCACAAGAAACATCTAATCTCAATACTACTTTGAGCTTCTGGGGTGCTTTTGGAGATCCTGATGTTGGTGTTGAGGATGATGATGATGACGGTGATGATGATGATGATGTCGTCCATGTCTTCTCTGTCTGCAGCATGTCCGTACTCTGCGTGGTGTGATGCTCTTCCTTCTCTCTGTGAAGTGTTTAGCTGTGTTGAGGGTGAACAGGACCGTGGCTACATCTGCTGCAGCCCTCACCCAGTCACTTTACAGCCTCTTCTGGCCAATGGTAAACACTTAGTGTGGCAATGAGAACGATAAAACCCCTATATTGTTGACAAGGCTGTTGTTTGAAAGGCCTTCATTCCAAGACAATGTTAACGAGACATGTTTATAGAATTATTTCTTGTGTGTGAGAACCTTATGAGGACTTTGTGATAGATAGAATAATCTGATCAATGTTGTAGGTTTCAGGACTTATCCTGCTGGCAGCACTGTCCTGTGTCGGGAACCTGCTGTTCATACAAAGGTCCTGGGTATTCGGCTCCCTTCAGACCCTGCTGGCTCACTGTCGGGGTCTCAGGCCCGTCAGACGCCTCTTCCTCTCAGGGCACAGCGCTCCTGGCAGCCTGTCAGATTATGTCTACTGGGTAGTTCTCTGTCTCACCTCCACTGTGGTGTGGACAGTAGGGGTATGTACATTTCTGAAGTCATTTCACTTTGAGAAAATGTTCTTGATTACAAGATACTGCAATATAGTATAAAAGCACATAGAAAAAATGAAAGAAGGAAAATAGCAAGTAAAATCAGCAGGTACATTCTTATTTGAGCTTTAAACTCAACAGAATAAGGCACATGAATTTGAAATAATTCTGATTGTGAGTGAATGAATGAAAAAAAGAATGATTTATGCATAATGATGCTTGAATGAAGTGAGATTTCAGGTGGATTAATAATACCAAATGCTCTTAAACATGTACCTTGGTTGTCCTGTAGCCAATAACAAAGCTCATTCCCAGTGAGAAAGTTCATGCTACATGTGGACAAATCAACAGAAATCCAGTACATACTGTAGATAGTAGCTCACCATTGTGCTCTAACAGCCATGTCTCCTCCTGGTAGGTGAGAGGTGTGGTATCCTCACTGGTCAGAGCTGCCAAGAGAGCCCATTGTAGGAGGGACGTCTGCACTTTAGCAGAGATAGTGACCTACATCAGACACCGAGTTTCTGTGTTCACTGGCCAGCACAGACCAAGATGGACAGATAACCACACTGAGAGGAGGGTGAGGAAATTGAAAACATAATGTCCACTTAACTGTATGACAATGGGCCATTTTGGCTTTTACATTCTATGTGTATTTCTAAAAATCAGCATATTATTGTCAGATTGGTGGTCTTGTTTGTTTATGGTAATTATATTAATGGCTCAAAATTAATATCACAGTGATTTATTGATGTTAAAATGATGCACATAGCACCTTTCTGTTTATTTATCATTTTTCCACAGCATATTATTCATATTCATAGGTCATTTCTTCCTTTTGCTTTTTCAGAACTACCACCTCGAGGAGTTTGAGAGCCTGGTGGATGAGCTCTTGTTCAGACTCAACGCGCTCTCCAACAGCCTGCACCACACTCTGCCACCTAAAGCCCATTGCTACAAGGAGGACAGTCCCTCCATCTCCCCCATACAGAAGCCCTCCAGTGTGGATACACAGGTGAGCAAGCGAAGGGTATGAAACACAAACACCCAGAGGAAATACACAGACACATGCATATAGTGCCAGATAAAAGTAGCTTATATTGCTGAAAGGTTAAGTGTCATTTGGACACCGTGTGTTTCTGTTACAGTGCTTTGTAAGGGCACACACGGCAGGAGAGACTATAGTGAATGACCACATGGACATCCGTGACCTCTGTCTGTCAAACTGTGGAGAAAACTCACCTGCATCTCATGTGCTCAGGTAATAAAGTTAGACTAGCATCTCCTGAGCTGATAGAGATCACTTTTCAACAGTTGGAAAAAATTGCTGTTTTTTTAATGTTACCTCATTTCTGCACGACACCTCTTTCCATCACCTTCAGGTCTCAGATTGAATTGGACGCGGTGCAGATCCTTCAGCAAAGAGGCCAGAGCAAAGACAGTCTCTCCTCAGTCAGAGTTGTGGTGTCTGATCTTCCTCTGCAAGCTGGCTCAAGATCTGAAGGAAATCAAGCAAAATCCAAAGCTCCTCCAAAAGACAGAGAGCTCCAGATTTCCTTAAGGGGACAAAACTGCCTCTCCCTTCCAGAGTCAGTGTCTCCCAAAGGGGCTTGGACAGCAGAGCACATCCACAGTAGGCAGTCAGTGGCTCAGCTGGTCCAGAGTGATGTTCTGGAGAATCAAACCAACCAGTGGACTAAGAGTACTGATGGTTGTTGGTTCAGTAAAGCAGCTAACAGGAGTCTCAGTAAGAGTGGGACAGATTCTCACTTAGACACTGTGGCCACCAGACATACCAACAGCGAGGTGGTGGTGGAGGCTCTGGTTCACGAGAAGCCTGGGAGTGGAGAGCTGGTGAACCAGAGAGATCCTCTGTGCCCACAGCTAGAGCCAGTCTGACAGAGCTTGGACAATGTGGTTTGAGGGTCTGAAATGTCTTGCTTGTGAGGTTTTATATTATGATACAGAATCCTGTCCAACCAGTGTGACATTTTTTCCACTTTGTCAAGTAACTATTTGTTGGGTCACATAACTGTTTGAAACGGATCTGACTAAAATTTTCTGCTTGATTTTTCTCTTGCATATAAGAATTGTCTTAAAATGTTAAGACCATCACCACACCCCAGGTAGGCTGAGGCAGAAACTTTCAGTTTCAAAGAAACTGAAAGGCTTTTATTAATAGATATTGATCTAAATTTCCTCTATAAGCATTTGTTCACTGTTGCTATACCTGAAAAGGCCTGTGAAAGGAGGTGCATTTATATTGATTTGTGTTTTATATCAAGTGCAGATGTGCGGAGCAATCAAGTCATGTAACCTATCACCAGATAACTGAAATAAAAACTGTTTTCCAGCCAAGTGTGCACTGAACAACTGATTTCAGAGTAGGCAGCTATACAAAAGGAGGATGTATAGTAAAAGAGAGGGTATAGCATCAGTTGCAAATTTCTACATCTTATTCATATAGCAATTATATAACATGGTTGGAAGTTTTGCTGTCTGAGAATCAAAACTGTGCCATCTGGGGCACTGGACGCTCTCTATCTATCCCACTCCCTCAGACTGAAGTCCCTTGTAAAGTGTCCAAGAAGCAAACTGTAAACGGAGCTATCCAATGGCGTCTTCCAACGTACCAGCTTCAGGAATTGAGTGGCGAAAGGCGATTGGCAGGCGGCTGATGATGGCAGCCAATCAGAACGTGGCAAGTCAGACAAGTTCCAGACCGAGGTGGTGGCGTGTGATTTCACAAGTGTTGGTTTGTATGTACCAACAAACCACAGACACGTATAAGTACACATCAGTATTGATCTAACGCAAGTCATTGTGCAGTTGGTATTCAGTATTTTGATGACATACATTAGCATTATTAGTTAGCTTGCTACATCAGAGGAGAAGCCTGCACGTCTTAACGGACTGGACCGCATCATCTCTTGACAATGAGGAATATTGCACTGCTGCTGATTGTGCTGCTTGGCGTTGCACATTTTGCAACTGTCGTCAGGTGTGAAGATGGTAAGTGTCCTCTCCTCTGCAGGCATATGGAGTTGGTGCAACTGTAGGGAGTGTTTACGCAAAGCATTTCAATGAGAGGCATGTGGACAGCCACTTATGTTTGTGCAAACTAGCTAAATTAGATTCCCTGTTAGTCCTGTTAGCATGCTAGCTAACGGGATGAGCTAGCTAACAGGATTGCCATGGTCATGCACACAAATATGCAGCTATAAGGCTCTTGGCTGTGTTAACACCTGGCAGTAGGCCTGTCAAAAAGTCTTAATCTCCGTCAGATTATCCGGATTTCTGCTGTGCTTTTTCAGGGTGCAACAACATTATGGTATGATTGACATATCGCTCGTCTTACTAGGATGCAAACTCCTATCACTTTGCACCAAGGCCAAGTTTAACGTCATCACAATCATTCAGCCCATGCCCGTCTTGTTTTTGAAAAGAGTAAAATAAGCAGCATCCTGATTGCCGAAACACCTTGACTTAGCTTGTGCTCCTCTTTAAAACTGCTTGTATCCTGTTCTTGCCTTGTGGAAGATGTTGCAGAGGACAAGGAGGAGGCTGATGAAGAAGATAGTGATGATGAAGAAGAGGAGGACGAGGATGACGATGATGGGACAGAGGTGAAGGAAGAGAATGGAGTGCTGGTTCTCACCGACAACAACTTTGAGACTTTCATGGAGGACAAGGACACAGTTCTGGTTGAGTTTTATGCTCCATGGTAGGTTTGCCATCCTTCATCTTGAGAAATCTGCCTTGACTTTTTTCCAAACCTATTTTAAACCTGGTTAAACTCAAAATGTGTTAACTTTGGAAATTGCATTCTGGTGATTATCAAGAGTCAAAACATAAAAATAGGAAGCTTGTGTCATTGTGTGCCCTTTGAATATTCATTGAAAGCCACCCTATATGCCTGTATTCCCCACAGCTGTGCTAGCCTCATCTCTTGTGGATCTTGATGGATTCTCTGTTTCTCCTCCTAGGTGTGGTCACTGTAAACAGTTTGCCCCAGAGTATGAGAAAATCGCTCAGACACTGAAAGAGAATGACCCTCCTATACCTGTGGCCAAGGTGGATGCAACCAAGGCCACTGATTTGGCCAGCAGGTTCGAGGTGTCGGGCTATCCCACCATTAAGATCCTCAAAAAGGGGGAACCTGTGGACTACGATGGAGAAAGGACAGAGAAGGGTAGGGATGTGTGCTCCTATCATTTAGGCATCATCACTAGGCCTGGCTTTCATTTCATCACAGCCCAAAACTGCCTTCTTCCCAAAAAGACTAAGCATCAAAATATGGTTGAATTTTCATTTGGGAAACAGGGAACTGGTGTCTCCCCATCATGCCAAGACTATAACTTTAGCTGATATTAACTCCAGTTTTATGATGCGATTTTTAATGTGTTAATGTCTTTTTGTTGCAGCCATTGTGGCCCGGATGAAAGAGGTGGCCCAGCCAGACTGGAAACCCCCTCCTGAGGCCACACTGGTGCTGACCAAGGACAACTTCGATGAGACCGTCAACAACGCTGACATCATCCTGGTGGAGTTCTACGCTCCCTGGTCAGTCCCCAGTGGAAACAGTATGAGTAGGACTAGTACAAGACATGTAGCAACAAAGATGGTCAAAGCAAGTTTTTTCCATCAGCTGTAGCAGAAAATGATATGCTGTCCTGTTATCTACCACAGACTGGTTGCACTAAGGTAAATGCTGGCTCAAAAGTGAGTTTTGACTGTAGGGCTGCAGTAAATAAAGTCATATTTGTGATGGCTTAGCATATTCATCGTAGCTGTCAGGTGTAATGAAATTTCCCTGTAAATGTTCACCATTGTTTTATTATACTTGGACCTCCAGGTGTGGACACTGTAAGCGCCTGGCTCCTGAATATGAGAAAGCAGCCAAAGAGCTGAGCCAGCGCTCTCCTCCCATCCCTCTGGCCAAGGTGGACGCCACCGTCGAGAGCGAGATCGCCACACGCTTTGAGGTCTCTGGCTATCCCACCCTCAAGATATTCAGGAAGGGCAAGGCTTTTGAATACAACGGACCCAGAGAGAAATATGGTATGTCGTTAATTATCTCATGAGAAAAGATCCCACAGTGGCGTTGTTATTGATGGGACAGACTTCATTTCTGCACCCCACAAAGAGGTCGAGTCTAACCATGCCTCACATATTCCTTTTTTTTCATGTATGCTGAGGTGTTTAGTTTAGATTCAGCGGTTTTCACTGACATACTTATCTCTCTCTCTCTCTAGGCATTGTTGACTACATGAGTGAGCAGGCAGGGCCGCCCTCCAAGCAGGTGCAGACAGCAAAACAGGTGCAGGAGCTCATTAAGGACGGTGACGACGCCGTCATAGTCGGTGTGTTCTCCAGTGAGCAGGACGCAGCCTTCGAGATCTATATTGAGGCCTGTAAGTACCACAATAAAACAACTGGGGCATATTTAACGCACCTTAGCAATGAGGTCTTCCTTGGTCCTTAACTTTTAAAGAAATTATTATTAATTATCAGGAATATTTTAGTAATTTTTTTGTCATTTGTTATAAGTAATTAAAAATTGACTGATTTATTGAGAAATTAAACCACCACGATACAATAAAAAGGCAAATCACACATACATTTAGATGATGCAACAACTGAATACAGTAATTCATGAAGAGTGTGATTATAGATGTTACGCAGTTGTATGCATGGATATTCCTCTCACTGCTGTGTGTCTGTCAGGTAACGCGCTGAGGGAAGACTTCACCTTCCGTCACTCCTTCAGCTCAGAAGTGGCCAAACTGCTCAAAGCCTCTCCCGGGCAGCTCATCGTGGTTCAGCCTGAAAAGTTCCGCTCCAAGTACGAGCCGGCGTCACACACACTCAAAGTGAAGGTATTGTCATTTTTCCCCGACCTCAGTGAGTTATGATCCCCCAAGTAGACATCACTTTTTTAATTGCATCTTGAGACAAGGACGCCTGGGGACTAAACTAGAACTTTGTAATTCCTGTTGCTAGCAGAAAAAAAATGCTGCTGTCAAGTGAAAATCTCCAAAAAGTTGACTCTTGAAGTAAAATGCCCTCTTTTTGTCTTCCTCTGATTGTTCACAGTGCATTTTTTAAATGATCTCATGGGTCTTTGACGGAGTTTCATGTGTTATGAAGGCACTGAACCCAAAAATGACTGTGTGGGCTTTCAGTTTCATTAACAATGGTGGTTTTAGAGATGGAAGATGGGTTTCACCTGTTTTTGTGAAGCACTTAATGATCTTTCCAATTTGATACATGTACAGCATATTATCTGGGAGAAAAACACATTCCAATTCAACTTGCAACTTTATTTATTCCTCATATAGGAGTCCACGCCTGTGTCAGATGTGCAGGAGTTCTTTAAACAGCATGTGGTTCCTCTGGTGGGTCACAGAAAGCCGAGCAATGACGCCAAGCGCTACACCAAAAGACCACTGGTAGTTGTGTACTATGGGGTGGACTTCAGCTTTGACTACAGGATAGGTGAGTTTCTGCAGGTTGAACAGATGTGTGACAGCGTAGCTCATTCTACAAATTCAGTTTGAGTCTCGTGTTCGGTGCTGAGAAGTATGTGGGTTAACAGAGCTGAACCTTGAACTCGCTGAGCTGCAAATGAACTTGAGCACTTATGAATTGACTTTGCACTTACCTTTATGGGATCTTACATGTGTTTTTGCTTGTTTACATTGTCATTTCTCTTCAGCTCTTGGTCAAGAGGCTGCTTACTTGGCCTGGTCTTTCTTGAGAGAGATTTTTAATATTAACAGAACGAGTTAAAGATTTGAATTAACATTCAAAATCAAGTTGTTTTCAGTTTTAATAATAGTGTTGGAATAGTTGTGACTTTGTGTGCTGTCTGTAAAGGTTTGACTCTTTGAATCTTTGACTAATACCACTATCTGTGTAAAATTGAGCATATCTTTGTAACACATCTCTTCAATCATATTTCTCCCATTCTTAGCCACTCAGTTCTGGAGGTCCAAGGTCCTAGAGGTGGCCAAAGATTTCCCAGAATACGCCTTCGCCATCGCAGATGAGGAGGACTACTCAGATGAGCTGAAGAGCCTGGGCCTGAGTGAGAGCGGCGAGGAGGTCAATGTGGGAATTCTGGGAGATGGAGGCAAAAAGTTTGCCATGGAGCCTGAGGAGTTTGACTCTGAGGTGCTGAGGGACTTCGTTATGGCCTTCAAGAAAGGTGAGTTTTGTCTTTACAAAATTATGAATTTGCAATCATGACATTGACAGAGAAGCACAGATTTGAGGTTCGTCTAGTTGCAATTTATGGCAAGTGCGGTTTCTCATGTGCTATGGTTAATATTCAGTGCTTGCACCACATTTCATAAAATGAGGTTTCCTCTAGAGGTCTGCAAAATGATCATTTCCAGGGCTTAAATAAAAAAAAAAAATTTCCCTGAATTTGTTTTATCATGTCTCCGGTCCACAGGCAAGCTCCAGCCCATCATCAAGTCCCAGCCTGTGCCAAAGAACAATAAAGGACCGGTGAAGGTGGTGGTGGGGAAGACCTTCGACGAGATTGTCATGGATACCAAGAAAGACGTCCTGATTGAGTTCTACGCTCCGTGGTGCGGCCACTGTAAGAAGCTGGAGCCCGACTACCTGGCTCTGGGTAAAAAATACAAGGGGGAGAAGAACGTGGTGATCGCCAAGATGGACGCCACAGCCAACGACGTGCCATACGACAGCTACAAAGTGGAGGGCTTCCCCACGATATACTTTGCACCAAGTGACAGTAAGCAGAGTCCGGTCAAATTTGAGGGCGGGGACAGAACATTAGAAGGGTTCAGTAAGTTTTTGGAAAAGCACGCCACAAAGCTATCACAGAAGAGAGACGAACTTTGAGGACGCTTCTCTCGCCAAGTAGCTGAGAACTCTTACCGTGCTAGTGCAGAGTCTTCTGGGATGCTGCAGAGGACTCTGGGAAGGTGAACCAAACGCCATGGGGGAACAAAGGGTGTTACTGAGTTGCTGTGATTACAGTGTTCAATCATTGTTTTAGTTTCTGTTGATACCAAGAGATTACGCTTTCTTCATTTCCAAAAGCATGTACGCACTATTGGAGGTTTAAGTCTTTTTAAATAAAACACAAAAATAACGGTGGCTTTTTAGGCCAGCACTGATGTGTGAGGCTACTGGTGTTGTAAAAATGCAAATGTTACTACGAGGCTGTAACAGACCACACGACACAGGTCAAATTGAAAAGTCAACAGGTTAAGTGCATGGTATTTGTTTCAAATGTAACAGCGGGCATTGGCACAATTTTCTGTAATGTACCAGAAATGAAAACTTTTATTTTCACATTTAAAAACAATTTCACCATTAGTTATTACAAATACACTAAAGACAAAACATCTAACACAATTTCCCAGGTCACACCCTCTACACCCGAAGACTAGTGGAGCTCTAGTTATTTTGGACCGTGCTGTTAAAGTATGACACTTCTAACTTGGGAGGAGAGTTAAACACCCCACAGTAGCAGCATCTAGAAGATGAGGACGGCTGAAATATCTTAACTTTTTATCAATACTTACATATAACTAACAATATTACATTACATAGTCTTTTTTAAGCCTTCCACACCTGGCCAGGTAGCACCCTTTGAGACAGTGCATCATGTAAGTAATGTATATACACATTTCTCCTGATAGAAATTGTGCAAATGCCTTAACAGCTTAAAAATCTGATCTTTTGTTGTGTGAATACAGCTTTGTCATACAGAAAGTGACGTTAGTATTGCTGCACAGGTCACACAAAGGCACTTGAAAGATACTGGCATTGGATGAGTTGCATGGAAAGCGACAGCAGTGGGTTTTTCTTTATGCTGTTGAATCTGAGGCATAGATTAAGGTGGGGAGTCTGGCGGGAGGTTCAAGTTGGTGCTATGAAAACTCTTGTGTGAACTTCTGGTGGAACTCACGGATCTTCTCCAACATGATCTTCAGCTTCTCAGTCGGAGGCAAGATGGTCATCCTGGACAAAGAAAAAGACAAAAGTAGGAACAAGGAGGTAAGTCCAAGTGTGGGCAAACTCTTGATTAGTCAGGATGCTCAATGTAACAGTGGACTTCATTTGTACATAAAACACCTCAACACCTTTACCTGACTACAAAATGGACCACATCAGTACTTACCAGACAATTCAGTTCACTCTTTAATCATAGGTTTGGTCCCTTTCAACATAAAGTGTGATCAAGAGACGATGGGTTAATGTGCAATGCTAACCCACAAACTCTGTTTGAAATGTGTACATTACATAAATGCAGGTGCCACAAACATGACTTCAAGATTACATAAAGTAGCTTATGGCTACATAGCCCCTTTCTCATCACTGGCATCCAGGGTGGTATGCACTTGCTGGTAAAGAAGGGGCTTTGTAATACACTTTCTCAAGTGATACAGTATTGTGCACTATGGCTTCAAATATGAGCTATGGATTTGTAACCTTAATAGCTTACAAAATAAAATCCTTAGAGCAGAGAGCATCAGATTTTAGTAAAGGATGCTGGCATTTATTTTATGTATTTATTTATTTTGCAAGGCTGATTGTATAAAGCAGCCAATTTTCATACCACGGTAAGATGATCATTTCAATGCAATGTTACTTTGGGTGTACTAACTTTGGGACCAAAAAAAAAATATACACCACAGCTGTGGCCTAGTAGGAGCTAGTACTTTTAAATGGTACATAGTGGCCCAGACCATTATCCAACAGTAAATAGTGGCTCAGAACAGAGAGGTGGAGAAGTGGACTTGAGGCTGGTAATGTTGCTGGGCTGACCTGAAGTGGTAGGTTCCCTCTCTCTGTCCGAAGCCGCTGCCTGGCACCAGGCAGATACCCATCTCCTCCAGCAGCTTCATACAGTAGAACATGTCTGGGGCCTGGCCTTTCTCCTGTAGACACAAATCAGCAGGTGACCTCCTTTTTACAGAGAAATAATGAAAGAGACAAAACCAGTAACTTCAGAAAGAAAACGTGCGGTGCGCACGTTACAGACCTTGGCCTGGTCGATGGCTTTCTGAGGTAGGGTGATGCAGGGAAAGGTGTACATGGCCCCCTGGACGGGGTTACACCTGATGCCAGGCACTGTGTTGAAGACCTCTTCTGTCAGCCTGGCTTTCTCTGCCAAGGCAGCTAACACCGCTGTCCGCTCCTGGAGGACAAAATGGTCAGTGGGGGCATCCAATTAACAGCAATACTCATTGGAAAATGTTTAAAAGTGGGAGGTGGTGTACAATTATCTATAATAATGTGGCCTAAACTGAAAATATTCTGCCAAACATCACTAAGACACAAAATGTGAAACAGATTTCCACTGTCACATTACACCCTCTACTGGTGCAAAAGAGTAACACATCTCTGCCAAATACAGTGCAAGATGACTCTGGAAACGATTTCCTACTTGAAGATGTAATCCAAATCTGGTAGGTATCAGCATTATTATTATAGGTCTCTCTGGTCAACTAATATTCTCTGAAAAATGACAGAGACCAGGCTTTTCTGGTGAACACAGGCTGCAATCATTTTTCTACTAAGTCTGTAAAATACACAACTCATAATTACACAGAGAGTGGACAGGGAAAATGCTTTAAAAAATTAACTGATAAGCACATATGTCATTGCTGTGAAATGTGTAGCTGTGCACGTCCAGACTACACACAACCAAGTGCACAACTACAAATCTTCCCAAGGCTCATAGTTGCAGACTTGGACATAATCTATTGGAGATAAGAGGCAAGACGGTGAACTGCTTTGAACTTCCTCGAATTGAACGGAGAGACTGACTGGTTTTTAAATGTGCAGACCATCAGCTTAATGGCTTCCTGCACAACTCAGTACATCTGCTTAATGTGGGTTTGATGGACACAGGCTGCCAAGGTTACAACAGCATGCATAATGCATTCAATATTCTTTGCAAAGCTTAAAGCCATTTACTACTCTAGAAGAGTTGACAGTAATTAAAAAAAGCAAATAAAAACAACATAATATCCTTTAATGTTAATTTTTGTATGTGTAGACGAATTAAATAAAATTAAGGAAATAAAACTGAAGAGAAGAAATGTTACACTATTATTCCATGCTGTTAAAACACACAACTGAAATTCCTGCAAAGATATATTTTACATATTTTAACTTAAGTATTCCAAAATCGAATTATTGGAAACTGACTGAGCAGTGAGCGAGGCCTCATAATCACAGTGTAATGAATACTGGCTTTGTTTTTTGTGCGTGTGTGTGATTTAAGTAGCGTCGCATTAGGGTGGTAAGAGCACAGGCAGCATGCTTGCTTTTTCGAACCTTTATAAAAGTGGTGTAGGAGGGTTCGTCGGGCTGTGGCGGGTTGACCACCAGGTCCAGGAGAGCCTGTCCCGGGACAGGGGGACACAGACGCACCGACACCAGTTTGGTGAGCTGGGCTTTCACCTCAGGGTCCATGTTAATCACCTCCATGTAGCCTCCGCGGAATCCACACCTGACACAAATAGAGCAACGGGTACGCACAGTAAGCACAAAGCATGCTCTCTGCGTGATGAACAAGTCAGGAATAGAAACAGACTGTGCAACTGCAACACAATATTATTTCCCAGCCTTGCCAATGTAAATGAAAATATGTAAACACATACAGAAACAAATACCAGACATTGTAGGAGCAAAAGGACATAGAAAAGATATAGGATAGAGTATTGAAGATAATAGAACAATCAATTACCATCAACATGTTAAGAATAATTCAACTCATCAGTTAAATGAAGGAATGACAAAGTTATGTAAAACAAATGAACTAACTGAAGATCATGCCTACTACTTTCTCTAGGTACTATATATGTTTTGTATGTGTGTTCATTGTGTGTGTGTGTGTGTCTATAGCCCCAGCTACTCACTCTCCCATGTAGCATTTGGAGGTGGAGTGGAAAGAGGCCAGCTCCACTGTGCTGGAGTACTCTGGTCCCATCTCAAACAGCACCTTCTTAAAGGAGTGGAACTTGCAGCCCTCTGCGTACACATTATCCTGGTAGACCTGAAACAGGGAACCAAATGAATGCACAAGACCTGATTGAAGACACCATTATCCATATAAATGTACTGAAAGGTTGTTTTGCACAAGTTTTGTTGAAAAGAAGAATATACCGAAAAGAGATCTGTATCTGTAAGAATTTACTGAACAAAAATTAAAAAAAGACCTTTACAGTTTGTAAAAAAAAAAAACTGTTGCCTGGAGAGACATTGTGGACAAAACAAGTAATACAGTAACTGAATGTTGTTTTAACAATTATACTGTCTTTGACAATTTTCACAGAAGGAATTAACTTTATATATTTTTTTTTTTTTTTTACTGGAATACTTGAGAGCAGTAGGTGATTTGTTCAAATTCAACACAAGGGACGGCAGACATCAAATTTTGTCTTAGCTTACTTTCTTCAGTGAAAAAAGGGGATGCATTATTTTTCTTCACAGGTCATCCCTTGCTGTGGAGTGTTAAGTTAAAAGGTAACTCAGTGTTTATTATGGATGATTCAGTTAATCAGATCGAGGGGAGAGACTGTGATCAAGGTGACACATTAACACCCCAAGCAATGTGAGAAACTGAAAGGGAACAGCTTTTTTGAAAAGAGGAAATGACATTGGTAAGTTACTTCATCAGCCATAAGGAAGAGGTGCTCCTCTTTAGCAAATCGGATCACATCTTCAATGCACTGTCTGCTTTGGACCTGACCTATCACAAGGAACAAACAGAGATGGATGATTAGGATAGATATGTACAGGCAACTGGATTAAAGCAATGTTTTTAATGTGTAAACTATACCTGGGAATATTTGTTAAGCGTTTAATTGTTTAGGTATAAATAAATCTGTCTGATAATTGGCCAATCCACCACCCACATCATCACACATACCGGTGGGGTTTCCAGGATTGATGATGCAGAGGACGCGGGGGCTGCAGTGTTGCCTGGCTGCAGCGACGGCTCTGCTGAGCTCTGCCACGTCCAGAGACCAGCACTTGTCCTCGTCCAGGTAGTAGTTGATCTGCACGCCAGCCAGGTCTGCCAGGGCGGCGGAGTACAGGGGGTACTGGGGGATGGGGATCATCACTCCTGTGCGGTTACAACCCTCCCCGGATATTAGCAGTTTGAGCATGGTCTGGGAGAAAGAGAGAAACAGGAGAAGAGAAGAAAAGAGAAGAGAGGAAGGCAAGAGAAGTTAGAGAACAGGTGATAGAGAAGGGGGAGAGCAGATGGAAGGAGGAATGTGAAGGTAAAGAGGATCAAAAAAGCAAGAAAAGACGAGAAGGTAGGAGGAGAGGGATACGTCATCTTGGAGAATATGTATGGATGTGGAGATGGAGATTGGCGCCAGAATCAGAGCTGGTTTTCGCCTTCAAGTGCAATGGTGGCACAGCCAATCTGGCCTAGTTACTTGGTGCTGACATGACAAGACAGTTACATAATACAAGACTGACACACTTGCTGCGGGACAAAACATATAAGGAACTTGCGCATGTTGCAGACAGGATGCACTTTATGATGGTACACTAAAAATAAACACACTACCTTCTCAGCCAAAAATGTGTTCCAGTGTAATGTTACTGGCATATGTGGCAAAAATAGAAAGGCATGAGTAGGTGGAGCAGAACAGGACCAAATTTATTTTTTTTCTTCTTGTTTTGGGGCATTTCTGCATTGTTCGACAGTGACAGTGTAGATGGACAGGAAACACGGGGGAGGGAGGGAGGATGATGTGCAAAGGCCGCGGTTTGGAATCAAACCTGCGCCGCTGCTGTTACAATACATGGTATGCGCTCTACATGGTGAACCACAGGAGTGCCTACAGAACAGGAGCAAACTTGAGAAGGCGTTGGCAGGGTAAACCAATGAGTCACGGATCTGCCAGTGCAGTAAAGTCACAGATGTGCAAAGTACGAGACTGATAATTAACAAACGATTCCCAGACCCGATTTCTCAGAATAATCTCACCACTAAGACTACAGTGACACGGATCATCCTAAAGCCGCTGTAAGTACGCTTGAAGCAGAACAGAAAGACAAACATACTTAGTCCCCTCCCCCACCTACCCAGCCAGTGGCAATTGACGTACTGCTGATTGACAAGGCTACAAAATTTCCCTTGAAAGCAAATACTGTCTTGATCATTTATGTTGCTCAGTGTCAACTTAGAAAACCTACCTACTGCGGCTTTAACATGAAAACAGCCTTGCCTGGGTCAGCACCTTGCCGTAAAGACAGACAATCAGACGTGCATTCATACCGTTATGGCATCGCTGGCGCCAGTGGAAAGGTAGATGTTGTCGGGATTGGAGGGGATCCCACCGTCTCTCTTCTCTATGTAGCGAGCCACATCCTGCCGGACGCACTCAATGCCCTGACTAGCACTGTAGGAACCTGGGAAATGGATGAAGATTCACTCTGATTCAAAGAGAGCTGAGTGCATCGATCAGCTGCAGCAAAGGCAAAGAGTTGAGACGCAGGGGAAGTGACAGTGAGGTGTGTCTGACCTATACTGTGCCCTCCGCAGGCCTGAAGAATGCATCGTGCTCTCTTCTTGGCATCTTCTGGAAACTTGTTGTCGTTGAGGAGTTCAGGGTAGGAGCACAGAGCCAAGACCTGAGAGAGAAGACAGAAAGGAAACATTACACACACGCTGTCTATTCATACAGTATTAATATGCACCCTGTCATGTACACACTGCACAGTTTCATTTGGAAATGTAATGATGAATGTTACCCATTTATCAAAAGTACCTAAAGGGATTCTAGATTGTAGATTGTAGCAACACCTAAATGACATCTAGGTGTTGCTTGAGGCAGAAGAAATACTTGGCATTACCCCCACATTTAACTTTTCAGTGCTAAAACAATTCTCTATTTTCAAGCGTTAAAAGTCAAAATTATAGTTTTATAGTATAGTACTTTAGTTTGATTTTCCCTCCCCCAATGCACTGCAGTTGTCAAACAAGTGAGGTGGGCAAAGCAGAACTGACACTGGGGCTGGTGTCATATTTAATTTGAGACAAAACTGTGAAGTGATCCAACCTGTCTTAAAAATGTGATAGGCTTTTGACCCATGGCATGGGCGTCACCAATGTTCGCCCTGATGACTTCTGTGAAAGGCTTCTTCACTCCCTGGAGAGATAAAAATAAATAAATAAATAAATAAAAATAAACAGACTGAATCAGTTTTACTGGTCAAGTAAGGCTGCACAAAGAGTTTGACTTGATGGGTGGCTCCTCCATAAGAATACAAAATTACAAAAGAAAAGTCAGCTCAAATTAAGTAGGTGGGTTTCTTTTTAAGGTAGTATATAGAGAATGAACACAAAAAAGAGGCAGTTTAAGTAGTATTTAAAATAGAGAGGAATAGGGAGAGAGATTGTATACTATCATTCTTAAAGGCCTATATGAGCTCTTCATTAGAAACAAACAGGATTCCTGTATGTGTTTGGGCATATATGCATTTGTGTGAACATGAGAAACAGAGAGATAACAATAGAGAAAGATGAATCAGGAAATAACTGACACTTCACAGACTGATATCTGGAAGAAAAGAATGAGGCTGCTGTGCCAACAGTTGGGTTTCACTTTATTTCCCCATATCTGTTTCTGTCCTTTCCTCTCTGTTAGCACAGCCCATTCACAACAAACACTGCGTTTTCACAGAAACTTACTTCAATGCCAACCAGAGATTTGTGGAAATTACCAGATGAAAAAAAAAATTCACAATAACTAACAGAAACAGCAGCAACTGTGACATTATCGTTTCTGTTGTTCACTTCATGAAAAAGGGACAAAACTTAGACACAACAGAGAGGTGATAAATGTTTAATCTAATGTCTTACGGTGTTTTTAACATGTCATACATACTATAAGCTGATACTGATACGGGTTTCATATCATGGTCATTACATCATGGTGTGAAAGTGTAGGCCTGCAGTGTGAACAGCGCACACACTATGTCTGAGCAGTGACCTGAATGCAATGACTGTGTGTGTCCTATTGGGCCTGAGGGCGAGTCCTGCTCTGGCTGGACAGAGAGAGGAGCAGCCTGGAGCGAAGCCCGATGCACAAAGACTGTGAAGCCTCATCCTGAGAGGCAGTGAGAGAAAGACAGACAGAGAGAGAGAGAGAAAGGGAGAAAATCCTGGCCTTATAGTTTATCTGCACATATGGAATATGTTACGTCTTGATAATGGCTGCAGGCCACAGACATTCCTCAAAGTGTTTTGAATTTTCAACGGTAGGAACGCCTGACAATCAAATGTATTTCCCATTAGTGAAGCTTCAGCTCCTCCCTGACATTCCCTGGTACAATAATAAAATCGAATAAATCTACTGATACTTTCTACTTTGACACTTTCTTTCCTCTTACATAACAAAGCCACTCAAACACAAGCATTCATCTCCTAATTTGAATATAACAGAAACTCTTCAGACAGACAGGACCAGTTGCTACAAGACATCCTCCACTCCTGCTACCTGATGGCTCAGCATGCAAATCAAACCAGCAACGTTTGTATTCCTCTCACACAGACGTGCCTCTTACCCCCCTCAAATACACACACAAGCCTCTTCTCTCATTAGCAGCCTTGTATTTTCGTCAGCTTGGCACTTGGCCTGGGGAAGAGGAAGGGTTGAGCTGAGGAGAGACAACACTGGGAGGCATTAGAGGGGAGCACAGAGACACAAACCCCACCATTACTAGCTTAATCAATCAAAATGTCGGCTGCGATTGAATCTATTTCATCTTAGTCCCCTTGGTCAAGTTAAAAACACCATCTAACCTATTTTGCTCCATGGCTCTGCTGGCTATTCATCTCCATTGAATTAGCAGCTCCTTCATCTTCTCGACCTTATTGGCTCATACAAGCTCTGGTTTGGTGATTTTGTGTCTGTTTGCTTGCCACAGTGTGCCGCTCCTGTTAGTGCCATTATCAGATTAGGGTGTGATGTGACATTCAGTGTTCCTTGTTCTTTCCAGCCAGTTGCTTCATTGGCCTTGGATGACAGCGGAACTGCATCTTACAGAGTGTCTGACTCATCAATTGACTTTCATTTTCAGTTCAGGCTCTGACACCGCACACTATTAATTTTATAAAGACCATATTCAAGTCAAGACAAATTCATTTCTAAAGCAAAAGTTTGTGCTATACCAGCAAATGAATATATAAAATGACACTAAAGGTAGGCCGGGAAAAAGGAACAAGACATTCAACCAGACGAGTCGAGAACTTAGAAGCTGCAGACTAAAAGTGAATAACACCTGTAGCCAGGTTTCAAAGGAGTGTGGGTGTTTCATTGCAGTTGTTTAATATCCATGACAGAGACTGTGAAATTCCTTTCACCTCTGTGGCACCTACACAGAAACCTGTTTTGGATGCGTGAGGGGCAGGTTATTGCAATTATGAAGTGAAGTCATTGCAGCGAGTTGGGCTCATAACTCCTCCAGGGAACTCAACAGTGATTTGTGACAATGTTACTTGTATATGTGATTGGATTATGTAGTGGCGATAAAATCCTGCTGCACAACTGTTACTGCGAGGGTTTGGCAATAATTAGGAGACAGTCAACTGCTGCAATGATCAAATTTGCCCGCTGGGACTATTTAGATAAAGATTTCATTGAAGCCAAAAGATTGAGGTTTGAGAGGAAGCAGGAAGCAATGAAGTTGCAGGCTAACCAGTATAAAGGACATAACATAACCGAATAATCTCCCTCACCTTCCCACATTCAACCCGTCTCTCCCCATAACCTGACCTCAGTCAGGACAACTCACATCTAGAAAATGTATTAACTGCTGTGGTAAAGTTTGATTTTGGCGGACTAGATCTGCAGCACACATTTGACCTCATAAATTGCTGCTGCACATACATAGATTTCGTAGCGATATGCACAATCCCCCCACAGATCATAAACACAGATTTAATCAGGTGGAGCTGGGGAGGAAGTGGGCAAAGGCGATAATGGTATGCATGGGAGGCGGCGGTGGGGCGGCTAGAGAAGCAACCTGTCAAGGCAAGCTGACATACCATTTGAAAGGCTTTGAATTCAGGGAGTGAGGTGGTGACTGGTTCGCTCTGAAAAGTGCGCCAGAAGAGTTTCCTGACTGAACTAGCTTTGCTCATTTTTAACCGCTTCCCCAAGTTCAGATGTGAACTTGGGGAGACTCCTGCCCCCCGTGACCATGTCTGTGCTGTGTGAACTGACTCATGTAAACAGTATGATGCAGTGTGAGTGTCTTGTTTGTTCCTTCCCATAATTCAGCCTGTTCTGTGTGACAAAATGCTAGGATAGTTGCCATCAGCTGTGCACACATACACACCACGTAAATTAGGAACGAGTCAATATTTGAATTTCTGTATGTGTGTCTTTGCATCATGCCAAGGGCAAGGCCAACAGCTTTATGTGGGTCAATGTTAACTCAGATATGAGTTTGCTAAAGATCCCCCTCACTGGATGCAGCTCGTTTGCTTTTGAGTTCTGGTCCCTGCCTTGTTCCTGCCCAACAAAGAGGCTGCTGTTCTCCGTGTGCCGGGTGATTCCCCGGCTCAGCGCTGCGTTCTCCTGCTCAGTCAGCACCAGGCACCGATTACATGACCCGGACCAGTGAACCTGACCGGGAAACCCTGTTGTTCGCCAGTATACACTCAGCATAGAGCCTCACCTGACATCCTGAACTGACATTTCACTTAGTCTCATTACTAAGTCATCACTCCTGGAACTCTTTTCAGTAGGAAGGGAATTGTTCGACTGGAACTCTTTGTTACTGAAAAATCACAACTCCTGCTCTGCCCGTGTGGTTTATCTAACTCATAATCCTCCAGAGAGGATGCTGAATGACATGAAATTCTCCACCAATTCCTTGAGAAGACAGTGAGTCCAAATACTGATTATAAAAACACACAATTGCTACTTACTAGATTGTTATTAGACTATTCTAGTTGTGATTCTGCAAAATCAGACCTTTTAGGAAAATTTTTAGGAAATTTAATAGTATGAGAAAAAACTAGATGTAATAATGTATGCCTAAAGCATTTTCTTCCAGCTGTCAAATCCAAACTGGTGACCTGTTTCACAACTCAATAAAATCCCTGTTCTTTTTCTGTTCTCGTTCTCTATTGTCATGTCGACAAAGTCAAGTTGCCAGCAGTTGAGATCCAAGCCTGATTTAGCTCGCTGCAGCGCAAGCACGGCTGTGCCAGATGTCTGGCTAAGGATTTATGAGGGTCATCATCACACGAGTGCACACATACACACTCACATGCACACCGCACACACACACTCACACTCACAAACACACACAAAATCTGCTGAGTTGTCAGTAAAAGTGTTCCAGTCACAGATCTAACAGGAAGTTCCTCTCAGCTGACCGGACTGCTGCAACACCTCCAAGCTTTTCAGAAAAATCCTGGAATTTCAACACTACCTGCTTTCACATCATTTGTATCGCAACATGAATTAAACTGCAGCCCACATCAGGTAGAAATAAAGATACATTCTTATAAAGGACGTAAAATGTAAATTCTGTATTTTCAGCACATCCTTGTGTCTAGATGGGTCCAAAACAGAGATTAGTATTATTTTTCAACACAGAATAGGTTAAAAGTAGGGTTGTACAATATGAGGAAAATATTTAAAATGTTGTCATGGTGCTGAATACTTCAATAACAATATGACTTGTGATAAAAAAAAAGATGTTAGTGTATTCTAATGCCCTCAGCTGAGTATATTGCTAAAATAGATAAAATAAACAACTAATTGTGCAGCTCTAGTTAAAAGTTATAGTGACAGAATGCACTATTAACCTGTACTGTGTTAAGTGCGCTGAACCAAATTATACACACGGATATGCTGAAAATTACATTTTAGGTTTGGCCTTTGTAACGTAATTCCTTGATAAGAATGTTATTGCATTTCAATGTTCACTATGATCCATTCTCTGAAAGCTCATTAAGTCAATCATTGCCTTTGAGTTTATTGTCACAGAGGGAGGGAAAACAAACAGACTACCAGGAACTTGTGTGTTTTCTGCAGAACCGGAGCTGCTTGTAAAGATCCCTCTCACAAAGAAAAGGGCTCTGACACCGCTGGGCCTCACGGCTCCTGCTTAGTCCAATGAACTCCTTCCCCCCGGGGAGGAGGGAGGTACGCAAACTCAGAGAGACAAAAGAGGAGGAGAGTGAATGTACCCTCTCTTATGTAATAACCCTCAAACATATACACTTCCACTGTGGACACTGCAGCCACCTCAGGCTAGAGGAGAGAATGAAATGTACAGAGCCTGGCTCCAACTGCCCCTTCCAGTTGACTACCTTGACTTGCTGGTGAAAAGGATCCAGACGAGAATGCTGTCTGAGGTTTGCATTACAGTGTTTTTAAAGACTCCCTGTGCATCCTGCTTGCAATTCCTTAAGGAAAGCATGATGGATCAATGCGACCACAGCAAAGTGTAAGCTGAGAGCTTTTTGCGGCATTGCAAAAACAAATCGTAACAGGCCTCAAACACACTGCTGTCACTCACTTTAAAAGCTGACCTGGTGTCTGTGTGTCCTGCCACCACTCACTCAGCCAGTCAGCTAAACCCTCTGTAAGGCAAGGGTCTCTTTCAAGGGGGCTACCTTCTTCTCTTTTCATGTTATGCAATGCATGTCCCACCACTTCATGTGGAAACAAAGCAGGAAAATAACTTTTCTTTTGCCCACTGCTCACAATTATTTGTGGATTCTCAATTTACTAAGGAACTTGCTTTTCCAACTAAGGTGATTTAAAACAAAAAACAAAAAACAAAAGAACTTATAAACAACCTGCCAAAGTGGCTCAGGGAGCAGTCTCCCAACGTCAGCTAAAATTCACCAGCATTTGGCCGGTGGCTGGAGTTAAATTCCAGCTGTTGTAGTAGACTATGTGGTTCATCGGTCCATCTTATTTGCACATGCATGCACGCACATGAATACAAACAAACGCATACACACCCTCTCTCTCTAAAAAATAACTACAGTATTCCTGTAAGAGTAGTCTATACTTTATAACAAAAACAAAACTTCGCGTCCCAATACGATCTCTGTGTTGATGCCATGACAGATAAAAGTACGATAAAGTCCAATAAGGTCACTACTGGAATATAATGGCAGTAGCGGGCACTTTAACACTACAAGGAGAACTGTACTATAATAATAGGTCTCTTTTGCGCACATTACCTAACTTTAAATCGCTGTCATGCACCGAGACGTGTGCATGTTGCAGCTTGATTACAGCCTCGGGGTCTTTACCTCTTTCAGCTCCTTCTCAATCTGCACCGCCCGCTGCACTATGGGGCCGCGGACTGCGTACTCGACCCGCTTCACGTTGGGGTTCATGCTGTCAAGCGTCAGCACCTTCCTCCGGTGCGGGACCCCGTTTATCCCCTGCTGGGACATTTTTAGTCCACTCGCGCGCCGCTTTCCGCCGCCGTCCCAAGATATACGGGGTGATATCTGTAAGACAAAGGAGAAATGTGAAGAATTAACAGGCTCACTTAGAAGTCGTGGTAACTGCCACTGTGACGTGTCCAACAATAGTGACAGACAAGAATTTCTTATCAGCTCTTACCAGCTGAGTAGCGTGAGAGATAGTGGCTCAGAAGTCTGCAGCTGCTTTCCGTGTTTTCTTTCTCCGACTCCTCTGAGCCGCAAAACGAGTCGGATTACTCAATGTTCATATTCCCCCCCGAGTTTCACGCCTTCGCTCGCTTCTGTACGTGGTTGGCTGGATTCCTCCCTCACCCCTCCTTGGCTTTGGTTTTGCTAATGCTGCCTTCAAGTGCTCTGGGAAAGCCCGTAATTAAAGGCACGCGGAAAATAGGACTGGGAAAGTTTGCTCTGCGAAGTTGTGAGGTTCAGATAGCAGGGAGCATGAAAGTACTAAAAACGATTTTAAAATGATATTTATGACAACTGTTGGCTAATGTTGAAGCACGCAGCTACGGAGTATAAGTTTACGAGGAGCATTTGAGGGCAGCATTAGGTTAGTATTCTCAAGTTTCAGCAAGTTTTAATGGAGGTGTCAAAGCCAGACAACAATGCGTAAGCTACTTGTTTCAAACCTGCTCCAGACCAATCATTTGCATCATACACACAAGCAAATTCTCTCAAAAGTAGCTTAGATCTTTATGGCTATTTATGCAGCTTGGAAAATTGCACTTGCTCGGAAATAGAAAATAGTAGCCTACATCCTGCACTGTTTTCTGGATTGAGGTTTGTTAATTATCTGCTCAGGCATTCTTTCTATGTTTGAGTTCTATGGAGGAACTTAGGGTAACTTAAGTTTTTAGATTAATTTAGCTAACTAGCAAAGAACAATTCCTCAATTTATTTATTGGAGCATCTCACCATATTCAATTTATTGTGCTGTTCAAAATCTGCAACTTTCAATGTTTGATTAATAAAACGTTATTCTTCCATCAGTCAATATAGCTAAACTTGAACAGTGAGAAACAACGAGACAACAATGATCTACAAATTACTGAATGTGACTCAGTCAGTTGGAAACGAAAACCAAAATTTCCATTTTGCAACGACTGAATAATTCAACTCTAGGAAAATCCCATTGAAGGGGCAGCCAAACTAACCATGCTTCATGTTCACGACCAGCTCAAATAAAATAAATAGTTGTGGCCTGAGACAAAGAGCAAAGCATCATCTAGAATATTTGGACAAATCCATTTGGTTGCAAATAATTCTGGGTTTTCAGTAATATCTTGAAATTTATTTTGAGAGGCACATGCCAAACAGGGAATGTCAGCGAATTTCATGAACATTAACCTTAAACAAAAAATTACGTTGTTTTTTTTTAATGTACAACTCAATGAGTAAAATATACCACATACTAAAATTAGGGGCGCTCCATTCGCACTGGAGCCACCCATGCTTAAAATTCTCACGATAGCCTTTGGTAATGTGCTATGTTAAAGGTGTCCATACAAATGGCATAAGGTAGGTTAATGGCAATTGAATTCATTATTGAAAACATGAGGCTGGTTGAGATTTTAATTAAATCCGAGAAGTATGCATCCATTCCATCGCCATAAATACAAATTAACATATGTAAAGAAGATTTGCTAAAAAGGAGACTGTTTGACAAGAAAATCCACGTTCGCCCTCTATCTCCTCTCTGTCAAACCTCTGCGTCTTGCCTCTGGAATTTCGTTGCATCCGAAAGAGCTAAAACTGTTCTGACGACGCGCAGCGTGCTTCAAACACTTTCCTCTCCCCTCCCTCCTCATGCTTTTGTAACTTTACTCCAGCCAAACTTACACAAGTGGTCATGACCCAATTCCAGGGTGCTACATCACACTGTATGGCACCCCAAACAACCCAAGCGTCTTCCACTAAACATGCACAAAGGCTGTATGCGTGCATAATTGCATATGTGCAAAAAAAAAAAAAAAAAAAAAAAAAAAAGCGTGACCAGATAATCTTGGGCTCACATTCCAATATGTTTATCCTCTTAAGTACAGTGAAAGAAAGAATACAAAGTAAATCAGATATGGAGTGACAAAAGGAACGGGGGTTGGGGGGTGGGGGGTGGCAACATCCTTTTGGCAATAATAAACAAGTGTTCACTGGAAAAGTGGACTCATTTTTGATATCACCGGCATAAGACAGAGGCTACCGATTTCCGAAGTCCAAGCCTTTTTTGTGGATATAACATTACTGTAGCATTGTCTTTTAAAGTGTATGTTAGC
>OMKZ01020542.1:0-15522 GCA_900302535.1 Neoniphon sammara | reverse complement strand
CACACACACACACACACACACACACACACACACACACACACACACACACACACACACACACCAGGGTTCCAACAAGTCATGGGATTTCTGGAAAGTCATGGAATTCTGTAAAAACTATTCCAGACAGGGAAAGTCAGGGAATTCAATAAAATCTGTGTACAAGTCATGGAATATTATGGAATCTTTGTCAGCTTCAATTTATGAAGAACCAATAATTTTACATTTGACAGATTGTGACCGCTGACACACACACACAGATTGAAGCCAAGAAGTCAGAGTTTGATCCATGTATTGGCCAATATGTCCGTCCCTGATGAAAACACTAAATGGCCTCCTACACACTGAATGTTGCTCTGGCTAAAAGTGGCAGCTAAATGCCCGATGAAAACACACACACAAACACACTCACTGAAAGCTGTGTTGCTAACAGCATGTGTTTGTTGCTAGGCTCACCATACAGTATCGTTTGGTACCTTCCCAGCATACTCCTCTTTCACAGTGATCTAAGTGGACAGCTGAGCACTCTCACTTTACCCTTCATGACCTCAGCCACATAGCATGCACACCTGTGGTCGCCTGTGTGCACATACACCCAAACCTATGAGCTCCCACTCTCCCCAAACACACACACACACACACACACACACAGAGAGACCAAACATGCAAATACACCTATAGCTTTAAGGCAAGCAGTAGACTGAGGGCTGGGAGCTGCACACACAGATCTGGGTCTACATCCTGAGGACATCTGTGTACATAATGTCAGTGTGTTTCAGAGTTGAGTAAACTTTTAATGACATTACATTAAACACAAAAAGTAACTTTTCACTTGCATTTGCTATAAAAATGTTTTCTGATTACAGATACTTGTGAAAAGTTGGAGTCTGTCAAAACAAAGTGGAAGTGAGAAACTCAAGAAGCCATTTAATGTCAGTGTCAGATGTTCAGTGTCTTTATAAAATGTCTCACAGAAGAGAATTTATTTGCATCCCTAAGGTAAATTTCCTGAACTTTGTGATTTTTCACTTTTACATATCTGTACCTTTACAGCTCAAAAAAGGTAAATGCACAGTTGAGTGTGGAAAATCCCTTGGATTACATCACTGAATACAATTTTTGTGAGGTAACTTTGGTAGCTGTATCTATGCCAGGGGGTTTCAACCTGGACCCCCAAAGTGGATTTCCTTTAATCTTCAAACCTCCACTGGAAATGATTTTGCCCTTGGGAATCTGATATAAGACATAAGATATTTTGGTTTGTGTTAAGTATTAAACTGTTTAGCTGCCATACTTAAACACTGACAAAAAGATTCAAAGTGGTAGGATTAAATCATCATGTTAAAATAATCGCTCATATGTTTTTGGTTTGTTTGTTTGTTTTTTTGGTACAGTAACAGTGTGTAATTAATTAAAACATTATAGTGACGTCAAACTATTACTCATTTTAATGAGGGCCCCCAGGAAGCTGCTTATGGACCTCCGGGGGTCCCCAGACACCACTTTGAGAACCACTGACCTATATGCAACCCTGGTGTTAATGAGCATGCATGTGTACAGTACAGTGTGTATGTGTATGTGTATGAGGGATTTTAATGAGTGCATGGATTGCTGTGTCTTTGAGGATTTGCAGCTCTGCGTCATGTCTGCTGCTGTGAGGATGCTGATGAGTTTACAGCCTGGCTGACTGAAATGTGCTCACCCTAGAAAAATGACTGCAGCCAGCCACAGGCTGGGGGGTCAGAGGGAAGACATGAGCCTGGTCCTGGCACTTCTTTCCCCTGTATTCTCAGCATTCCTGCCACTGGAGCCTCTCCTCTTTCCCCTTTTCAGCCGTTATCAGGCCCTAGAGATGCTGTCATCATCTCTGGAAGCACATCAGTGTCTACTGGACGACACCACCCAGGAGCCACACACACTTTAGCCTGTTACTTTAGATAAGACACTGTAATGGAAAATCTTTCAGCCCTGTCAAAACTATTTATTAATGTCCCACATATGTTGAACTTATATGTGTAACTTATATACAGTATGTGTATATATGAAAAACATATTGTTATATGGCTGTATATATGCTCCCATAACAGACTGACATACATGTACATATAAGGCAGAGGTGGCTGGTGACTCAAACAACTGGAGAGGATGCATGTATTTGTAATATATAGTATGTTAGACACATATGCCCTTATACATGCCAAATTCAAATATGTTTCATATTATATTTAATATTCCCATAAAAGTACAAACTGAATACAAAGTCCCAAAAGCTGTTTAAACCCAATAATGTAGCAAAACCTATGGAAAATTAAGTTAAGCAGACATGCACATCCAGTTCAGTGGCTACAAATCATATTGCAGTAAATTAATTTATACACATAACTGGAATTATTTTTATTTCCATAATCTCAAAATGAAATATCCTTTAACCTTCAAAAATGAGAGGAAAAGCACAAGAAAAATTACTTCATTATAAATAAATTATTTCAACATATTATGTATAAATAAATTGCATCATTTATATCTTTTTTTTTTTTTGAGACTTGTGCAGGAGTGCTTAAAAGTGAGGTTAAAAAAATGGCACCAAATGTTTCATTTAACAGGCTGTCATCAGTGCTTCCCACTCTCTTTTGATTAAAAAAAAAGTCAGTATAAATAGGGATCCACTGAATTTAGAAACATAAAATTCTACAGACTGACTGATCTTGCCTTCAAAAGAGACCCGGGGTCCAATTAAGATTCCTTTACGGCTGTCCTGTGTGAGAACTTTGGCACGTCTGATTCTCTGTCGGACACCTGATGTTGGGAGCCTAATATCCAGACTCCGTTTTAGTGGCCTGAGGTGTGACTTTAGCACCGCCGCTCTCACCCACTGAGTCTGGATAAACACAAACCAGTGACTTCTCGGGGAGAGCCAAAGTTCAACTCACCACACATGCAGGGAGGAGCAATGTGGATACATGTTTGTTTTTTTTTAACTACTGATAAAATGCAACAAGTGGTCAAAACTATCAATGAATTCATAAAACTAATTTGCAGAAGCACAAATTTCATAATAAATGTATCTAGCAGATGGAGGAAAAGAAGGAAACATGCATCATTTGGGTGGGCAGAGCCTGAAAAACAGACGAATACAGATTCATGCAGTAAGCATCTATAATGGGAAGTAAGTGAGCTATTGTCAGGATACAGCTCATTCAGGAATGAGCATGAAATGGGGAGGGTAAAAAATGAATGGGCTGTTATTCTTCGTGGATACCATGTTGGTGTTGGCAAAGCACCCTGTATTTCCTCTTCCCGTCAAGCCATGTGACACAAGACCAAAGCATCAGCTGAGGCAAATGTCAAACTATTGAAACAGAAAGATGATATCCACTGTATCAAGCTAAACCTACCCACAAAATGGGTTATATAAACATAACGTCATTGCTGTTATTAAAAACATCATTGCCATACAATTTTACTATAACTATTCAGTGCTGGGCACCACGCCTGATACTGTAGGCCAGAGAGCATGTCTGCCATCTTGTGCCAAGAGGGCAAAAAATGAGAAAAAAAAGAGTTGCATCCTACCAGTTTTTACTTGTAATCTTGGTATAAACAAGTTGATGCTGTTCGCAGGAAAAATCCCCCTCCATCCACCTCCCACACCCCTCCCACCTGAAACTGGAGTGACTTCAGGGAGAAACTTCCCTCTGTGAGTTAGTTTTCCCATCAGGCCGTGCGTTAGAGCGGTGAGTCACCTAACTCTCTACCTGTACCATCAAGCACACCAACTCATTTTCCATGAGACTTCACAGTGTAATCAAATGGATTTCTCAGTAAATCTGATTGCGTTTGATAAGTTTTGGTTTACATTTATTTGCCTTTTGGTGATTCAGAAATCTATGTAATATGAAGATGAGCAGATATTTCCCTGCAGTTCATTAATTCGTTTGTGATGGATACTAATTTATACACACAAGTAGAATTTCTTTTACTTCTGTAATCTCACAAGTTTCTTTTTACCTTCAAAAATGAAAGGAAAAGCAATAGGATAAAGGGAGGGGGCATGGAGGTGGGGATTCACAAGCAGTCATGTAATTCAGTTAAAAATCATTTTGCAGTAAATGTAATGGACTACAGTGTAGTCCATTATTTCCGTTATCTCTTACTTCTCCGGTCAGACAACATAAGTAATCTTCAGTGTAATTCTTTTGTACTTCCCAAATTCCAGTCAAAACACATCTATACTGTGTATAGAGTAAAATAAATATAATAAAGTACAGATAATATATTCTTATTGTTCTTGATATTCATGATAGGGAGACAATGACCTAAAATTATTTTTTGGGCAAATCCAGGCAAGTTAAAGTCATTTCACGTCCTTCCTGGATAACTGGGCCTGCTGTGAAATGTTACAGGGTTGATTTTCTTTCATGAATCGTCTTTTTGGCAGCCGAGCCTTTGATCTAACGTGTGGCTACATTTCACATTTTACACCTTACTTACAACTTGTCTCCCCGCTTTCGACAAACCCTACTCAGTGCCACTTACGTGGGTGGCAGACCTTCACTCAGTGAAATAAAGATAAAGCAAGACACTGACAGCATGTATTTTCATTTAATCTGTCTGCAGTTCATCCACTGATGTGATAAAAACATGTTCCCTGGTCAGCTTTACACCTTATCTGTCACTTACCAGGACTATTTATATCAAATTACACTACATGCAGTCCAATCAGCACCCTCCACTGATTAAATTACTTGACCTAAGTGCCATAACCTTGTCATGGTCTCTGCGCCTATCAGACAGGCTTATAGAGAACACTATCATGAGGCTGGAAGGAGACAATGACTCCACAGTTGGTTTTAACCGGCTGACGACAGTTGGTGCCTCAGGTGAATCCGCTCTAACAATCCGGTCAGACAGGTTGGCATTACCTGTCAGCGTACAGCACCCATTTCATATGAGCTGAGCTCAGACGGTGACCTACCACTGTTTAATGAGAAAGCACTGATCATGACGGTTTGACTCATCAGACTGATCGATTAGGCCACCAGTCACTGCCAATTTAAAGCAGTTAATCCATTTCACTTTATAAACTAGCCCTGGAAAATTACACATTTTCTGATGTGACTAATGAGTCTTGCTACATAAAACCCATTAATATTTACTCATTTCCTAATAATATTGACCAATCAAATCAATCAATCAATGTAAGCCCTAATGCCCACTCTATTATCTATAAAACAAAATCATTACTTGAGATTCAATATCCTTAAAATCTGGTAAAAGTGGTATTTTGTTTTGATTGTACCTAATTTATTTGTTTTAATACAATTAATCATTTTGTTGCCACAGGTGTCCCTTTTTTCAAATGGTGGATATCCCATTTTGGAACAAAACTCCTCACATGCAAACAGGATATGGTTTGCATAAGCTTCTTGTCTCAGGGAAATTAGAGCCTTTGATTACACAAGCATCCTGTTAAATCCGTCCTTCCTCTCCACGCTACTGATAGATGACTGTCCTGACAGTGGTGAAAGGTTTAGAGTCAAAGCAGAGCACGATTCAGTAAATCTCATAACCAACGTGCTGGAAAAGCGACAACAATGCGCCAGCTGAAACATTCCTCTCCTCACTTTCAATATTGCAGCAGTGCTTTGCCTGTTTACATTATGAGAAGTGTATTTTTCCTTTCTGATAAATGTAACAAAAACCCAAGAGGAAAACCACTGCGCTGCATCACTGTATCGCACTTTCCTGGCACTTCAGTTTCAAAATGACATTGTTGTGCTGAAAGTATGTGGGGCAATAATAAACAGGCTCCTTTGGTGCTGCAGGCATTTTCATGTCCAGGCATGCAGATGGAAGCTCCCATCTCCCCCTCTGATTGACACACACCATCCAGTGTGTTTTGGGTGACCTGTCTTTCAGGGGCGACCCACAATGGGCTCCATTTGGCTGCTGGAAGGTGTGAACTGGCACACTTCTCCCAGACCCCCTGCCTTTGTTGCTGGGATTGATTTAACAGACAGAAGCAGCCCGCAGAAGGTGTGAAGCCTGCTGGATATTCACCACACACACACACACACACTCACACACTCACTCCACAGTCTGACACAGCCCCAAACTCCACCCCCTTCACTCAGACGCACTCTCTCACCGGTCTGCCTCATACAGCCCTCACACTGCCTGCCTCTCCCTCAGTATCAGCCTGACTTCAGCAGTGAGCACACAGCACCGCTTGGATTACACTCACGCCATCCATCACAGAAGGAGTACAGCTTGCCTTTAGAGGAGCGCAAAGCCCCCAGAAACACACCGGAGCAGGATGGGGAGCAGCATGTCATGTGTCCCCCAACACAACTTCAGATTCTCCAGCAAGAGCTTCATACGCAGGAACAGGTACGAGGTCTTCTTCTTCTTACTGTACTCTTGTCATTATGTTTACTCAAGGTGGAGCACAATGTCATGCCCTTGGTTGTAGTGTGTTATTTTAGACCCCGCGTTTCAGCTGGAAGGAATTCTTGGTATTTCTTGGGGTTTGAGCGGCGGGGTTAAACAGAGGTTGTGAATTTTGCGGGGCCCGTGGCTCAGGATCATGTGGCAATGCCCAAGCGCTGCCTGCCTGACCAATGGTGTCAATGATCCAGTTACCATTTGTCTCCTCTTTGCATCTCTGTGAAGATGATCTGCCAGCTGTCAGTGAGTCTGGTTTCCCTCCAAAATCAGGACCTATGGCTGGGCAATTAATCAAAAAATTATCGATAATTGCAGTATGGCCAAGAGAAATCACCCAAATCACAGGAGCTGCATTTTTTTGATCAAGATAAAATGTGTGACAAAATGCCCTAAACTACAAATCAAATTATCAGGATGTACGAAAACAGTGTTTTTCAGTAAAAAGAAAAATTGTGATGCAAAAACTATCATTACCACTGAAATCACAAATCATATAAAAAACGCAACATCTGTCAAAATAAGTGCTTTTTTTGTTGTTTGTTTGTTTGATTTTTGTACCATATTGATCAGTCTTAACCTGACCCAATTCATTATCACAATCACATGTGGGCAATTATAGCTATTAACCGATAACAACTGGTTTATGACACCTGATATATAAGTTTTGCTTAGAAACCTGACGGCTTTGAACAAGAATACATATATTGATGTACATTAATGAGATATACTTGCTTCTCTACTTGTTTTTGTTTAATGTCTAGTCTAGTGTTATATGCCTGGGCATGTTGCCTTGGTGCAGCCCACCCTGCTGGACCACCACACCTGATTCTGATTCCGCTGCTGCCCTGTACTGCGCAATTGTTCAGGCTCTGATTTGGTCTAACGCTCCATTTAGCCCTGCCAAGAAGAGCCATTTGTGTTCAAATAAAAACAGCCTGATAGCCCCAACCGTTGGCTTTTCAAAACTCTCAGCTCCAAGCTTGAATTCTGATACATTCTCCAAGGTGAGCTGATGGTTCAGCATAAACAAAAAGTTCACTGTTCCTGCTTCCTGTGTTCCCTTCTCCCTCCTTGTGTTGGTGAATTAGGCCAGGCTCAGGTATTCCCCACAGAGCCAGGCGGCGAGTGTGAATGCCAAAACAGTGACTTGGGAGAATGTTAGGTGTGCAAATCCAACACCTGTCTATTATCTGCATTCCTCTTTCAGTTTGTAACGGCGGATTGCATCAGTGCGGGGCATGATTATCATATTTTTCTCTGCTTATGCCAAAACGAAACAGGCTTTTGTAGTGGAATAGCATCACTTGTTAAACACTAATCTTCTCATCTAATGATTGATGCCCGACATGGAGCCCTTGGCGAGACAGACCTTGATTCCCACCAGAAAAACAAAAGCCTGCGTTATTGTGCTGAGGACACTGACTCGCACATGGGCAGATAAGCAGATAAACTCCAGATAGCGATTGTAAAAGCAGACTCCCAGCCTTATCACTGCAACGGAAGAACTTCCTTATGGAGATGTGACACTAATGGGAACAGATGAGGGTAAAACAAAGGGGGACATTGAATGCTGATTTCCCTATACGTATCCTCCCTATCAGACACATAAGCCCTGATTGTTCTGCTCATTTAAATGGCTGGTATTGAAGGCACGAGGACAAAAGGGGGCTCTGGTCAATGTATATGACATGGTGACATTAGACACAAACCATGATTCAATGGTTCATGCAAGGAGTTAAAGATCTAGTGTGTAAACTGATGACTGTGGAAAAAAGAAAAAGAGAAATAAATAATTTAATCCCGATTTGAAGTGCAAAACAATGCAGCAGAGGCAGCTGATTTTAGGTCATCTTTGTTTGAGAAAGTAGACAAGGAAATCCCTCAAACAAGATAATTGTAAAGCAAACATGAAAATGACGGCAAACAGTTGTAACTCTCTCTCTCTCTCTCTCTTTCTCTCTCTCTCACCTCGAGCAGCAGTCGTCTGTTTCGCAAGAAGAATCCCCAAGAGGGACAGGAGAAGTCCAACAGCATCATCAATATCCTGTGCACTGTCACCCCCAGGAAGGTAAAGACCTCCTTCTGCTGGGATGAAATATAGTCAGTTAACAACACGAAGCTCAGTCATGTGCATACCAAACAAAACCTCTACCCTGCACATGCTGACATGTGCGTGAAATGGCATTTATTGGACTAACCCACTCTTTTGGCATCAGATCAAATTGTTGCATTCAGCATGGGGTCTTAACTTTACTAACATAATTGTTGGTTGCAGGAAATGTCCCCTAAAGACCTGCAGACAATAGAGAACATAAAGTGGGACCCTCCGTTCCCCTATGACCCAGCCAGCGGATGGAAGAAGAGCAGCATCAATGTGAAAAACTACGGAAGGATGATCCACAGTTCCAAAGTTCGCTTCCGCTTCCTCCACTGCCAGGTGAGGCGGGCAAAATCACAACCTTTATTTTACGACCGCATGTGTTGAAATAATCAGAGCAATAACTATAAAACAAAATAAAACTCATGCCACAACATCCTTGTTGCGGTTAATGAGGTCTTAAACAAAGACCAAGCCTACAATGACACATAGTGCCAGTCATCCCTATGAGCCCTGGGAGAGCGTGAACCAAGCAAACAGGTGGAGGGAACAGGATGTTGGTCCACGGCCACCAAACACACTGAAACTCCCTGCTGGCATTGACGTGGTGGCTGGCTGTGAATAATCGAATCAGTTTTCCACAAAGCAGACCGCAGCCTGTGTTTGGACATGCAGGCCTCTGCTGCGGTTGTGAAACATCTCTGGGAGAGAAACCTCAGGGTAGAGAGAGTTTCTCTGATCCCGGAGACTGATAGAGGACACACCGGCTCCTCACTGTGGGAATTGCACTTTGTCAGAGTTGTGACACAACCGTCCTGTCAAAGAAAGAGAAAAGAGATTAATACGACGGAAGCTGAGTTCGATGAGATCATGAGGGGAAAAGAACACAACGTGCTGTAACATACAACAACACCACAAAAGAAGGGACGATGTATTACCTAAGTGTGTGAAGCCACACATGAACCGGCAAAGAAGTCGGGGGCTTAGCTGTCAAAAGGAAGGAAGTGAATGTTTTGCGGTCCCTGGAGAAATTCCTTATTTTTTGCAAGTCCAAGTGAATCCAGCACAGCGTTTCCTCTTGGTGCTCAATGAATCAGCACATCAAAGTTCACAGAGAATTGTTGAATCATGACATGCCTGTTTGCAACACAGGATGTTAATTGTTGGACAGAGGGCCCCGGCAGTAAACTGAAAGCTGATTAATCTAAAAAATGTGTTGGCAAGCTGTAATGCTACACCTACACAACTCTATAATATTAGATAAGCACATGGAGGAAAGAACACACAGTAGTAAAGAGGTGATATGCCAGCTGACGTTATGAAAAGAAACCTTATTCATTCCAACCAAACACTAGCTGATTTCACCGATTAGCTTCCTCTGGTCTGGTTGAAGTCGTGCTAATCAGTGAAATCAGCTGCTGCAGTGTTTGGTTGGAATGAAAACCTGAATGCATGTGAGTCACAACGGGACACGGTTGGACACCACTGCATTTCAACGATCAGTTTTCTTCATGTTTAGACCAAAACCTTCATTCTCACAGAGAAAGAGCTGATTCTATCAGCCCTGTACTTGCATCTCTAACTATTTCCATGCTACTTTCCTTTTATTTCAGGATGTGCATGACTGCTACCTGGACCTCTTCCAAACACACCTTCATTTTGTCTCCAATAACACAACTGGGCTCACATATCAGGTGAGTTTTTTTTAAAGCCCGGCAGCATTGCCAATGATCATGCCCTCCAATATGGGGTGAACTGATGTCAAAGAATTTTATTCATTTGGTATTTAATATCCCCATTAGTCAGAATTCAGAATCTTATGTCATCCCATCATTCCTGTTGCCATGCGACCCCTGTCAGTGAGCGTGTGTTGGTAAACAGTGTGTGTAAGACTCCTCACCTGTCTCATAAAGCATGAGCTGTCATTAATCATTTTTTACTGTCTGCTAAGCGCTAGACTCCATGTCAAAAAGAGACGACTAAGCGCTCATATACAGTGTTAGTCAGAATGCCAATGACGGCAAATGTAAGACAGACATGAATACGTAATCAGCTTATGAGGCTGACCTCAGTATCACCCTAATTATTTACGCTGGATGATGACATGTATACAAACCCAGATCCAAATGGTCTGTGTAAAACATAATGGAGTGAAAAATGTTGCAAAGAATGATCCAAGTCTATGAATGAGAGAATGTTTATTGCCCAAATAAGCATGTTATGTTTTATTTGATGATTAGGCTTCTTTTGGTTTTGTGTACAGGGAACTCTTCCTCTGAAAGAGCTCACCATCTGTAACCTGCAGCAGAACTGCAACCACAGCCAGCCCCAGGAATTTGCCTTCCAGATCAACGGTAAGTTTGACTTTACTCCATATGAAAGAAATAGGTGCTGGCACTGAACGCTGGAATGTTGTAGTCATCTGTTTTCAGTTTTATTAGATGTGCTCAATCAAGCACCAATCAATCATTTGAACTAGATCTGTCTGATCCAATAGGCTGTTTACAATTCAGTGGTTGACTTCAAATGACAGTGGTTTCTCTGAAGGAACCAAGAGGAGGAACAAGAGATGGGAAATAAGAATTTTAAACTTTAATTCAAATTTGTCACCACTTCATTTTCATATTCTCTCCTTTTTTCACTTTCACTGATGTACTATGTTTGGCCCTCTCATCACTGATAGGCCAAAATGCTCTTGCTAAAACACCAGATAGAAACCACACGCTATTTCCAAGCTGCAGCGTTTCCTATGTTGCCACATTCCAGTGATTCAAAGGTGCCGCGACCCTCTTCACCTCCACTCAACCCCAACACTAACTAGAGTTGGGCCCCTTTCACCCTCGGTCAGGGGGGCCAAGCTGGCCTCTGAGGCCCCCCCTTGTTAGATGACAGGTGCATCTCAGCCAACCCAGCTGTCGCACAGAAAAGCCCAGCAGCCACTCTTAGCCTTGTCACTACATATAATCTATAGCACATTCCAAAAACTACTCAGCTTAATGCCCGGTAGTAATGCCACTTAGCATTTGATCTCTGAATGGGCGAAAACACGTTAACTTGACTTCTTTTCACAGAGTAGAAAAATGGCTGTTGGTGTAAATGTAGTGACTAGATAGCCATTTTCCTTGGTTATATCAAAATATTTAATAAATTCAGTTTAGGACTCTTGTAAAATTACTGAGTGAAAAAATCCAAGCCTGTAAAGTTAGTTTCTGCTGTGACAAGTGTAAAGTTTCCGTGTTTGTATTTCTTTATTATTACCATATTATTGAAATTTAAGGCATCCCAGCTATCAAAATGTTGACACTCCTCGACTTTGCTCAACTATATTTGGTTTTGCTTTACTTCCTGGAACAAACACATTCTTTAGTTGAGTTTTCACATGTTTTCCTTCTTCAATATGAGCCTTTATTTACCTAACGGGAGGCGTCACTGACAGGAAACATGTGTAGAGGCGGCATGACAAAATCCTGAGTCAAGTGAGAGATCTAATGTGGAGATATCCACTATGAGACCTGCGTCTTCCTCTTGCTGAGCTGAAAATATGAATCAGCTTTACCGTAAAGTCTTATGAAGAGCTGACTTGCAGAGTTAGGAAACACTCCACAGGAGGTCCTGGAAAAACTCCTGAAAGTCTGCATATGTTTAGAATTATCATGTCTGTGATTCTTGCATGTTAGATAATGACAGTTAATGACTTTTAATAACGGTTAATGAGCTCTTTAAACTCTCTAACAAGTCAGGGGAAGACAGCAAGTTGCTCCTGAGATACATGATTCCGGCCTTAAGAGTCTTCACATCGCTGTCCTTGCTTGAACTGTGGGAAAAATGCCTTTTTCAAGGGCAAAAAGATGCAGGAATGATCAGAAAGTCAGCAGATGAGACTGGGGCTGCTGCTTATTAGAGGAGCAGTCAGCAGGCTATGGTTCCTGGCAGTTACAAAGGCACTGGGCTGGAATGAAAGTGACTATCTCTGGTGTTTATCTCTGGTATGCGTGGGCCTGATAGAGGGAGATTCCAGCTTTATTCACCCCAGATCTTGCTAATTCCTCCTGGGTAAACAGTTTGTGTGATGAACTGTCTGCTGTAATTTTTAAGGGCAATATACAGCAGGTCAAGGGTGGTCTTTTGCAATAGCTTATACAAGTATTTTATTGTCTTTTACATGTTACCAAACATGAGTTAACATGGCTTTATTGTAAGTATTGCATAACACTGTGCAGTAAAGGAGCCATATGAATGATTGACCACAATGGCACAAACCTTCTGCAAGAGTTGAGAAACAGAAGCCTTGGTGACCCTGCCCCTTTGACCTTGTGACCTTTGCCCCCTACAGGTGTCAGCCTCAACCCCATCATCGTCTACTGTGCCAGCCAAGAAGAAATGGACATGTGGTTTGGCCTGCTCAAAGAAAATATCGAGGCCAATGGAGGCACTGCCATTGCACCCGAAAACTACACGAGAGTCAGGGTATGTTTAATTAGCTACACAGCTTTTTTTTTTTTTTTTTTTGGTGTCACCTCTCCCTAAACAGAGTCTACACATTATGTCAGCCTGCCAAAAGGGTTAGCTTTCATGCTCAAAAAGACTCAAGTGTATGTGCAACAAGATTACCATCCGTTTTTGCAAATTCAAACAAGCCCTCGAGTGTGGCCATCTCTTCATCTACCTGGTGGATTAAGTCTGACCCATTTCTGGTAAAACACCAACAGGATGTGTGTAAGTGTAGCTGTGGTGAGTCATTAAGGTCACTCACTGCTGTATCTGCCTGAGGGCTGGATACCTGGGAGTGGTCTTGACCGCATCACAGCTCACGTCAGACCAATACTCACATCTGCACGGGGTTAAAGTGCTGACTACACACCCACAGGTGTGGAAATGGCTGATGGCATGTATTAAAAGCTAATGAAAGACATGGACCTGAATGCATCGCTGCAGCAGAACATAATTCAACCGATGACATTTTTGTGCCATATTAAAAGCCTGATGAACCTTTGGATCTACAAGCCACAGTGATATTCCACTAAATCAACATGTTTGAATTTGCTTAAAGGCAGAGGTCTGTTCATGTTTACTCGCTGCTTGTTCTTGCTAACTGTCTGTAATCCCTGTGTGTCTAGGTAAACCAGGGCGAGATTCCTGAGGGCAGAGAGGAGCTGAGGAACTCCATCAACAGAGAGCCCATCTACGAGTGGGAAGGCTCTCAGCGGGACAGTCTGGGCGCTATCACCTATGTCACCAAAGTCCGACTGCAGCACCTTCCCTGTCAGGTATGACACCTACGCACTGTAAGTTACTATCAGGTCTGTGTGATGCATCACTATTCGTGATGCATCACTGAAAACAAAACAAGCTATTTATATGGAATTATACAATCGACGGTAACAGTATGAGCTATCATGATGCTTATCTGTTTTCAAACTCTGGGAATTCTAACATGATGAAAAAAGAAAACATAACATCAGCTCTAGAGACAGGTGACTCACAGCTTTTCAATTGCGCAATATACACATTACCTCAATAAATCGCAAGGAGTGACTGTAATGGGTGGAGTCCATACTTTGACAGAGGATATAATATGTCTCCTGCAGATTCAACTCTGTTACCTTTATTTTCATCTCAAGATCTAACAAAGTCATCAGACACCTGCAACCAAGTGATGAAACACAGGTGACATGCTAACCAAATCAGACATGAGCACAAATAAATAATGCGGACGCAGCTTTGCGCGCCAGCCAATAAAAACAGTGGTCATGACACAGCTTGCAACGTTCGCTGCAATTAATTCTCTGTGGGAAATTGCGGCAGCTCTATTGAAGTGTGTGAGATTTAGGGCTTGGGTGTGTGAGAGGCATTTGCCTGGCTCACGCAGCGACTCGACTCACCTCACAGCTGGAATGTCAGCTGTCTATCCAGACACACCCTCAGTGAGAGAGAAGAAACATACACTCTCTGTCTGCTGCGCCTTCAACTGCCCAGCAAACTGGTTTAATCAGGATCTTACTGGGATTTAAAATGCACCTCTCTATCTCTAGTATTAAAGCATGATACCAGTGTCTTTTTAACTTGGTGCCAGTCGTTTGGGTTGTCCCTCCCCTGGTGTCTGCACACAGTCAGCATTGTCAGACATATCAGGCCTCATTTCCTTCTTTCAGAAGGAGCCATTTGCTGCAATTTATTTTTGTACAGTATATATATATAAAAAAAACTTCCAGAGACTTCCAGAGAGAATTGCCAGAGCAAGATAATCCATCATGAAGCCTTAATTTGGCTTTGTCAAAGTTTCTGTTTTGTTTCACTGAGCCCATGGTCAGACCTTTTGTTTCTGTGACATTTTATGCTCTGCTTTCTCTCAATCACCTGACACCAACTGAAAAAAAAATGGCATGCATTATAATTTTTTTATGGAAAATATAAATTAGACATGGACTATAGTAAATTTTCTGTAAATAACACTGGTTTTCTATTTTACTCAGTTAAGTGGAAAAGGAAAATTAATGTCTTGATGTAGACCCACTAAGTGCAAAACTCACCTCCAGCTATACTTTATACCCACAGGAGCAGAGTGACAGACTGCTGGTGATGTATCCATCCACCCTGATCATACTCTCAGAGGAGGAGGATGGACTCTTCTATAAGGTATGACTGACCTCTTGACTCACTTTGTCTTAAACTTAATCACATCTGCAGCTGTATACATGCATCCGCTGTTTGCATCAGAGAGTTGTGTGTAAAGAGTCTATGTGATTGCAGGGGAAACTTCCACTCAACATGATAACCGTGACCACACCCTGCCAAGATGTCAAACCCAACACCTTTATGATTGAAGGTAAATTGACCATAGTGTAAATACTGTACACTGAAAACTACTGCAACTTGGTTTTGTTGTTAAGAAGGCATTTTAATGAGAATACATTCTTATGCATCTTGACCCTGAGTGGCCTTTTTCATGAATCCACCAGCGTCACAAAGTGTAGCCCTCC
>OMKZ01020539.1:72500-87340 GCA_900302535.1 Neoniphon sammara | reverse complement strand
TGATGTGATATTGAAGTCAGCTCATTATAAACAGCAATGATTAAGAAATTAATCGGGCATATTTCGAATTGTTTGTTTTTTTTGTCATCAGATTGGCTAGATGCTCTAGAAGTGCTCAACAGCAGCAGCACAAAATCTGTGGCAACAAGATCCAAAATACTGCTGACAGTGATGTTTTATTTTGACTACTGGGGGCCATTTCCTCTAGCCTATTACTCTGTATTAATTTAACTGATTGTTTGAACTAATTAGATAGGGCACATTAGGCCCCATTATTTCTTGGAGAGATCCTGTAATGGCTGGCCAGATGAATTATGTCAAAACCGAAACACAAGTCACTGTAGATTAACACATCATCATCAATATCTGACAGACCTTATACATACCTCCCTAAAGTTCATAAAATGTATTATGACAAGTTAATGACAGTCTGTGTTTCAAATTATGTGTTGTTAGTCTAAACATTAGCCCCATGACAGCCAAGCAAGAAAGTGTGAACTGTATGTGAAAGCCAAATGCCAATGCAAGGCTAAATGCTGCAGAGATTCAGGTTCAGTTTGAGCATAATCCCCCCCCCAAAAAAATCTACCAAAAAAAAAAAAAGTTTCATTCCAGAACAACAGGGAACTTAGTGCTTTGTTTGAGAAATGCTATATGCTGTGATCTATTGCGCAACATTCTTGGGAGATGTGAGACAGTCTGGTGCCTCAATATTTATGAATATATTGACTGCCAGTGTCATATGTCACATTTAGTTTCCCATTGCTAGGACTGTAACTTAGCCATATTGACCAAAATTAGCCCACTGTGCACCATCCTTCAACAACATACATTTCACAAAGTATTCTAATCCTTTACATATCAAGACTTACAATTTAGACTTGACCTAGGTCATCATTTATATCAAATGAATGCATCCAGTTTGTAGTGCAGGAAATATCACACAACTCTTCTTCTGGCCCCTCAAGTGCAGTTTGACATGATGCGAGCCTGCAACCTGATGGCAACGGTGGCCCTGACTGCCGGTCAGCTCATCTTTCTGCTAGGCCTGATGGGGCTGCCCTACATCAACCAGAACTCACAGTGGTGGGAGGAGGCCATCGCTGCACTCTTCCAGCTAGCCAGTGAGTACCAATGTTGATAAAATAGCCCTATCTGTTTATTTGACATGCTTTGAATCAGCAGAAAGAGGAGAAGGTCAGAGAAGCACCTTAGAGATTAAAAAAAATTAGCCATGGATACTGCATATCATCCATTTATCAATGGAAATGCTACAAACAACATACACCATATCATTCTGACAATCTGACAGAAATCCACAGACAGAACAAAGTTCACATGCTGCTTGGCAGAGCGCCACAAAAGGGGGTAAAAAACAATCAGAGGGGGAAATAAATTAGTTTACTCAAACACCAGAGAGCTGTATAAATTGGCAACCAGCTACAATGCTCAGCCCTGCTAGACAATGCCATTATAAAATATGAGCCCAACTCAGAAAAATATAAATACAAAACAAGGCAGCAAGTGGACAGTAGCTGAAACAATAACTGCCTTTATTTTAAACCACATCATTTTATTTAGACTTCCCGTCATTTAAAAGGGCCCCAGTGCTTGGGCCTTATTGGCTCAGAACACAATTTTCAAGGAAAAGTCAATTTAAGCAAGAGAACAACCAGGAACAGAAGTGGGAAGAGGAAGAAAAGGGGAGGCGACTAGTTAACCACCCCCCTCCTGTACTACTAGCACCCTTCCAACTATCCCAGTGGGCTGCATTGTGAATGTCAGTAGGCATGGCCTGTCCCAGTGCCCCTACTGAGGAAGTGTGTGATGTTTTGTGGTGTGTTGGTTGGATTCAGTGAGGCGTGTAGAGATCTCAGCCACTGGGTATCATTGTGGCAGTCTGAAGGGGGTCTGCTCCTGGTCTAAATTTAGTCCCAGTCCCGAGCCTGTGGGCCGGAGCTGCAGCGAGCCAGGGAGCGACTGTCGGGCGCCAGGATATCCCTGCTCAGGACGAGGAAATGCCTGTGACTACCTGTTATGCAAACCCCCGAACTGGAGAAGGAAAAAGAAGGGAGGGGGGAGTGGACGGGAAAGACAGTTCGACAGAGACTGTGTTTGTGTGAGCACTGGTAGGAGGGATTATGTGCATGTGTGTGTTTGTGTCTGAGTGCGTGCGTTGTGATTGTGTGTTTATAGGGTGTTTCAGTAGAAAAACGTCCTGTGGTACACATGGCGGCAGGGTGGGAACGGCCTCTGTCTAGATAAGCTGGCCTAGCTTTTATGCTTGTGTTTACAAAATATACAGGAACAGGAGCAAATAAAGAGTCTCCTCTCGACATGAGATAAAACATTAGCGTCTTCGGCATGCATCGCAGCAGGGACAAGGGCTTTTATCTGAAGACCTTGGTGGGGGAACTGGGGCCCACCCAAATAAACACTGATTCACAATATTAAAGAAGTCATCCAGCAAAACCTCAGTGACCTGCAACTTGTCTCACGAAAGCATGAAGTGCAAAGACAATGGCCAAATAAAGAGGCTTTGTATCCCATTAGTCATTTATCGGCAATGTTGGTGGTGACTGTGTTCAACTATTTTTGGGAAGTGGCCAATTATAATCTATGACACAAGACCAAACATATTGACATTGGTAACAATAGTGACAGTGGTTAATGAGAGCAGTACACACCTATTTCCCTGACATCTAAAAATAGTGATCCACTCTGGAAAAATGGCATCTTCAGTTTTACTCTTTCTGTCTGACCATATTTGGTCAACAATACTGCTGAGTAATATGATAACATGAATTCTGGGTGATGGGATGTTCCCAACAAAAATAATTATACCCAAGAGAATGTTACTTAAAATAAAAATACAGTAAAACATACAGATGTTTGACACTGGGGACTAAGAGGACATTAAATTTCAGTTTAAAAGGGAAAAGCATTTCACCAGGATTCTGCTCTGATTGTGGATATGGTTCCTTTATAGGCCAGTGGCTTTTCAAACTGGGGTCCGGGGACCCTTAGGGGTTCTTCAGGGGCTTTGAGGGGATCCTTAGCAAAATGAGGAACAGTCTACTTTCACTATAATTTAATTCACTAGAATTTATTCCAGAACAGAACTGGGGGGTCCAGAACATGAACAAGTTTGAAAAACTTTGCTCTTGGCTATTTTCAACTTTCTCTTTATCAGTTATGATTGTGAATGAAATAACCTGAATAAAAAGACACAAAGAACTACAAATAATCCAAATATAAAGGCTGCAGGAATAGACTGACAGTCAAGGAAATATTCCTATCCAAGTAAAGGGTCCTCATTTCCTGAGAACAGATCCTTCTATTTGCCTCCACCATTCAGTAATCCATTCCTCATCCCTCCCTCAGTCCTCCCCCACTGAGTCAGTGAATGGGCCTCGGCACTGAATGAATGGAGATATTTTTACCCATCACCCTCCTTCTCAGGAATGTTTTCATTTTCAGATGTGCCAGAAACCTCTGCTATAGCATGCAGACTGTGGAATAACAATATCCAATTCCATTCATGATATCTCAGCGCTATCGGCAGGCCCAGCCTGCAGGCTCGATAACTGGACGTTTCATCCCTGGAGACGGCTCTGGAATGTGTTTCCGAATGTACAGAGCTCTGTCACGTCAAAGGTCAAGAGTGCAGATCACGTGGCTCTGAGACACACTTTATCATTTCTTTTGATTTGTGGCGCAGGAGATATTTGATGGGTGCAGCTAGTAGGACTTCCACAAACACAGTGTGGCCTTGTCTATTGTGTCTCTCCACACAAAACGGCAATATCACTTAGACAAAAGAACAATGCAGGGATATGTGGAATATGTGCTTCTTTTTGGAGGAAGAGAAAGGCCAGTCAATCACTCAGACTAAGTTGAAGAATTCAAACTGCAGGACATTTGGATATGTTAAATCTGGCCCAGTTGGGAGAATATTGGGTAATCTCCATAGCACCATAACTGATGCCGTGGAGATTCTTGGTATTAAAGGGCATGATAAAGGTTTGAGGTTTAGTCAAGTCATTCAGGCCAGGTGATCGCTGTTTTCAGTGCTGTGCTCTTTAAGAATGAACCAAGATACTGTTGACTGAATGGAAAGCAGAATGGCCAAATAAATTTCCAGGACCTGGCCTTAAGATAAGACCTGTTTAGATTTTCTGCTTGACAGATCATGTCAAATGTCCAGCAAATATGTTAACCTCAAGCTTGGGGTGTGGAGAGGAGGGAAGGAAGGAAGGATGGAAAGAGGAAGAAGGGGAAGGAAGCCTGAGAGATAAGACTGTGCCAAAAAAAAGGGTTCACACAGCCTACCCACACTGGAACCTGGACAGATTATTCATTTTCTTGGAAAAGGAGCCAGGCAGGTTAAACATGAACAGATTGGCGGAGCAAACAGTTGCATGCTAATGCACATACACGGGTTGACGCACAATGACACACACACAGACACAATTATCCACATCCTCACTTAAAAAAAAAAAAATAGCCGCCTCAGTTGAAACAGAGAGAAATACACTCCCCCATTTGTGCTGCTCTGTTTGACTGCTTCAGGAAACTGAATGATTCATATCCTAAAGGACCAACATCCCCCTTTCCAGTGATTATTTTTGGTCCCTTTATTTATACCATTGTAGATGGGGCAAATTTTCAGACATGGAATTATTGTTCAACTATTAAGTGGCTCCAGACAACACTTGAGCACTATGAATGAGGGATGGATCCGCTGGGGAATACCTGAATGGCACTGATCTATAATCTATTGTGGGCTTTTATACCCACTTATATTAATGAAGAGCAAGTAACGGCAAAGGCTCTGAAGACATAAAATGAAAGGATTTCCCACAGCAGATATTATGCTTTTGCCACAGCGATGCAGAAAAAGAGATCTAAAGAAACATCATGAAGCACAAGCCAGAGTGGCTTTATGCTTTTGATTGCAAACATGATTTCCTCGTTGCGTGAGCTCTGACTACTGAACTTCTGACCTGCTGTAATCAAATAAATCAGGGGGTGAAGCATTTCAAAAGGCTTTTCTAAACTCAAATTCTTTGATATTCTTATACTATTGAGAACTTTGATCCTGAGATCTCAGAAGCTCTCCCTAGGAGGAAACAGATTTCCAATTTCTAAGACCCCACACAGAGCTCCTGCTGAACTGTGAAATACCAGGGGACGGGGATGTATGTCTTCATGTGGGAATGTGAGATCTCTTTTTGGCAGGACTGCCATATTACAGAGACACATATCAGGTGAATTTATCAGATACTCAGGTAAATTACCTTTGATTTACCAAACATCATGCAAAACATTGCTCACTTTAATTTTCACTTTTGTAGAACCAAAATTATTTGTCTTTAAAAGGTGCCCAGAAGCCAAGGTGTGAATATATTTTACCGTCTGAATGTGGAGCACGACTGTGCCAAAAAAAGTACACACATACTCAGCAAAACTCTTTGCTTTATAAATGTTAAAAAATAAATATTAAATTGTAATCTTTCTTTACTTTGACATGTTGCAAGGATAGAGCATTTTCATTGACTGAGGTCATTCCTCTCTCTGTTTCTGCCCAGGTTTTGTGCTGGTGATAGGACTTGTGACTTTCTACAAGATTGGGCCGCACACACATCTATCTTACTCCTGCTACATGGACATAGCTGCCTGCCTCCTGGCCACGCTGGCGGCAGCCATGCTCATCTGGAATATTTTACACCGCCGTGACGACTGCCTCGCACCCCGGGTCATCATCATCAGTCGCTCGCTGGCAACGCCCTTCCACCCACGTCTAGACAACGACTATGTGGAATCGCCTTGCTGAACCGTGTGACCTCTGACCTCATTAACCAACACGGAGCGATAAACTGTTGCAACTCTTCCTCATGTTTCGATTCAACTAGGTGCCTCTAATGTGACTCTCTGGAGGAGAGGACACTTGTTACTGTAGCTCTGTGACTGCTGGACTAACACGTACATTTCTATTCCCATCATGAACAAACACTTGGGAATTATATTGCTGCTTGGTGCACCGAATTTCGGATTTAACAAAACAAAATATATCCAGCAACTTATATGCAACTTCTACTCAACTACACATATGACAATTACACAAAAGGCTAGGGAGCAGTAAATTTACTGTTTCTTTTTTTTTTTTTTTTCTATGTATGAGTGAGCTGAATGGTAATTAAATATAAAATTTGGACTGGGATTTCCTGTAATGAAACATCCTGCTTATGAAAAGATCAAGCTGGAACTTGACATATTTTGCTATACATGCACTTACGTAATGACTTATACTTTCTGCATGATACTATCCACAATATTAAAAGTAAGGTGGATGACTGTAGAATTAGCATCAACTTGTAAATGAGAAAATCATGTTTGAGAATATTAATACAAAATGGACTGCATTTTTTTTGACAAAGATTATAAATTGGAAACTATTAAAGCTATTGCAAATACAATACCAGAATACCTCATCACTTTCTTCATACCTTTAAAGCTTCAATCATTAAATATTTACTACATCTTAATATTAGTGATAAATGTTACAAGTAAGTAGATACACAAACAAAGCAAAGGCGGAAGGGTGTTGTGACCTCAGTAAAATCTTGATAGAGCTTACCCAAATTATTTAATTGGAAAAACAGTCAATAAGAAATTTATCTCATGAAAAATGCACACTTCCAATTGTTGGCTGCTTACCAATTTTGTGGACCAAATCATCTGTTTATTAAAGAATTAACCATTTTTTATAATAGATAAAACATTTTGTAATGTACATTTTAATATTGAAGCTCATTTCCTGTGATGCTTATTATATGAAAATCTGCTCGCTTGTGGTACATATACTTAAATTAATATAATACAGTTGTATAAAGAATAGTGCTATTAGTAGTAGTAGCAGTAGTATTATTGTGACCATATCATACTTCTGCAAGGAACTCTTGGCTGTTTGTGGATCTGTCACATTGCCAGACATAGAGGTGCACAAAAATAATAATATATCATACAAACTCAATAAATCTATTGATGGATATGCACATATATTGTTTGTTGTTATGTCTGTTGATGATTTTTGTGTCCAAAACACCAAATCTGACAAATAAAACATTCATAACAGATGGGAAAAAAGTCAGCTGAAAAATTATACTGATATTTATTTAGACAAGAATAAAAAAGTGAGTATCCAAGAGAGAAAGAGCTTGCCTGTGAGGATCAACACGGTGATCTGGGCGGGAATGTTTTGGAAGTTTACTGAGTTATATGTTAGCAACAAACTATTGGACTCATTAGAGTTCAGGTGGATTGTTTATCTGTTTATCTGCAATTTCAGCATTCACTGAGGAATAGATAGAACATACAGGATTAGATATAACACAAAGCAGTATCTCTGAGATGTCATATAAGCAGAGTGTGAAGGAGAGATAAAGAGAAAAAGAAAGAAAATAGAGTGGTAGACATTTGAATTCTGTTCTTTGGTTTTATGTGCTACAGCTATCACATCTATACAGACACACATTTTTGATCATGTTAACACTTACACATTTCAACACTGATATTGCGGTTTTCTGACAAACAAAATGTCTGAATTTACGCTTATGTTTTAAGTATTTAGCTGATTTTCTTATGCATGACAACATACTAAATTGTAGAATAAGCTTAAACTGCCATCATTAAACGTAACCAATATATAGGATTGCAAGGGTCAAAGAAGAAATAAATATTACTATGTCCTACCTAATAAACAGATAACTTTCCTGTGTAGAGAAATACATATATCTGCATTTTACACTGAACAATTTCAGTAGTATTGTGATATTTGCTACATGGTGACGTTTCATTCAGAAAAAGGTGGAACTGTTCCTATGGGGAATGAGTGCTTAGCGAGTGCATTCATGTTTGTTCTACATGAAAGGAAATAATAATAATAATAGTAAACATTTAGTTTAGAAGACTGATTTGCTAAACTCCAGTTTTATGAATTAAATAAAGACAACATATTCTAATGGTCTCATGCTGTGTATTATTTCCCAGTAAAAAGTATTACAAAAACTGACTCCATAGGGTCACATGAACCGCAGCCAATTCTGATGACTAAAACATCAAACATCAGTCTGAGCCTCACCTCAGTGTTTTTGTTCCAGTTGGAAATGGCAAGTTACGCTTTTAAATAGCAGTGCCATGGATAATAAAGAGACATTTGTAATTGAAAGCTTGTGTTCATATGGGCAGATAACCCTGGAGCATGTCACCTGAAGTCAAGGACAACATGAATGAGAGGAAATAACACAGGGATCTGGACTGAATAACGGCATTCCAACCTGTATCTGACATACTGCTTCAGGAGGGGGGCTTTCATACGGTGGATATGACTGCGTTAGATCGGACACTGTGAAAGTGCAATAGGCTTTGACTCTCAGCTTGTAGCATTTATATGACTTGAGTCAATTCATCCAGGGGCAAGGCTGGTTGAAGCTCCACTGATGTACTCACAGTGGGCTCTGGGATGTCTGTAGTGTCTCAAATAGAGATACTATATGATCTCAAACCGATGAAATAAGGTTTTGATAAGGTTTGCAAGCTTTCTGATACTTCACATTGAAATTCGCATGGACAGACAGCTGATCCCTGATTTAGGTATGTGAGAACCTCTGTCAGATCAAAGATCTTCACCGCAGAGACAAGTTCCAGCATCTAAAAGGTCACTGGTCTGACAGGGAACAGGAAATGTATCACCCTGTAGGTGGAGATATGCGGGAATCGAACACAATACCTATCTTTTGAAAAAAAGACGCTGAGGTAAAAATAGCTATCAATGAGAACTCAGTAAAGCTGTCATCAGACCTATTAAAGTCTGTGGAGTATCCGGCCAATAGGATATACTATTTTCCCATTCGTTTGTTTTATGCTATTTTCCCATTTGCGTAATGTTCATACGTGCAAAAGTGGCACCAGAGTGGAATTCAGAGTGAGTGCGCTGAATCACGTATTCCTCTAAAAATAATGTCAACTCTGTGCTGAAATCACATATAAGTTTCAAGACACGTTCTCTCTCTTTCTCTCTAACACACATACACAGGAATGGACACGTACATCCTTTAATTGACCTGATTCTCTGTTTGCCAGAGTGGAAGGGGCACTCCTTTTGGACCAAACACGCAGAGGGACTTACTGTATGTGTGTGTCACAGTGTGTTTAGAAAAGTACATCCACCCAGTACAACACACAGCACTACTGTACATTCACACACACACACACACATACACACACACACACACAGTTCCTCCCTTCAGCACACACAGTAAAAGTCCTTAATCATGTCCTGTGTTTAAAAATCCATTTTATGTGCTCATATGAGCAAATAAAGTTTTGCCTTGGAGGATCTGATTTGATCATAGCATCCTTGTTTGATACAGTCAGTGACAGTTACCATTAAGTGCCCCTGATATTTCAAATTTACTGATATTTTCAAAGACAGACACACACTAGTGTAGCATTTCTTTCCACTTAACTGCCAAGTGCCTGCTTTGAAATGTTCTTATTGCTTACAGATAACGCCAAAACTTCAGAGGAATGTGTTCAGGCAGTGTCCTTAGTGCTGTATCACTGTGCTGGCTTGAACGCAACACATCAAAGTTAAGGTCAGAGATACTGTGACCTTCTCCACCATATTGACCGCAACAGTCAGAGGTGTTGAGTGAAGTAAGTGGTGATCAAAAGCAAACAGCAACAATGCCCCATTCTCCATGCAAGTCAAAGGCAGTTTGCTGCGGCTCTCCCACTGCAAACCCTTCCAGTGAATCCGGAGTGAAGTCAAGGCCATAGTAACAATACTATCCCTGTGGCCTTTTCTCAGCCTTTGAACTAGAGCACCGCAATGGGTGCAATCACATGCTCTTAAGAGGGCCCTGGTGGAAAAGGACTGGTTGGGGAAATGATGACAGCAATCAAGCAGGGGGACGTGCCCACTGCAGCCGTGCCATCCTGCACGTCTCCCCTCTTTACTAACACCAGTGACCAAACGGTGGCACACGTGGTGATTACGTATGCAAGGATGATTACGGAAATCCCTAAGTGATGATGTGTGGTGGATACACACATAGTGACGCAGCTGAGCATTTTTGTTGGGACAGATAGAGACACACACAGTACACACACATACCCCTTTCCCACCACAGGAATTGTCCCTGAAACACAGGAACCCTTTTTAGGAACAAGGAAGCCTTACCCCTGTTTCCACTGAAGGAAACAGTCCTTTTTTTTTTTTTTTTTTTTTACCCCAGGGATTGAGTTCTTGGGCCCCAAAATGGTCCCCGCAACCAAGATAGTACTTTCTGAGTTCCTGCGGGCCACCAGGATGGAGTTTTAGTGCTGAACATCCCTAACTGGTTAAATATTTCACACAAGCAGGGCAAAACTTTCACCCCACCATTTTTAAAAACAGGAGCGAGGGACCGCAAATAAATTATTTTATCAAAGGATCGTGTGGCGAGTAATTGAGAAAAACAGCCCGTCCATCTCTCTTCGCACCAGGTCACAACTGATCTCCATTATTCTAAATCAATTTCCTCTTCTCAGCTCTTGCTTTTCCAATGTCCCCAATCTCATTTTTAACCTCCGCCCGTCTCTTCCCCAAAACCAAATACAGCATCACAGCAGCAAAGTAGCAGTCTTTCTCAAGATTGCTTCCCTTTTTTTTCCCTTTCATCTTTGGGTTTTCTGGAGAGTTTTTCTGACTATGAGAGTTTAAGTCAGGGGGTGTGGCCCTGTTTTGTCTGTTGTAAACCTGTGGGCCTGCAAAGTCCTTTGAGACTGTGATTTGGGACTCTAAATAAACCTGAACCTGAACTTAACTAATCATGAATATAATGATGGCTTCAACATCTTGCATGTTTAGTGCTTTGCTGTTGTCAGTCACACGCAGAATCACTACACACCTTATTTGCACTGAATTCATTTCTCAGGATTTGGTGGAAACACAGACACACAAGAGCTCAGGGAATTCAACTGCCTCCAGAACCCTCTTCTAAGAACAAGACCCAGGAACTTCTGCCCCAGAAGTTTTTGGTGGAAAAAGGGCAACAGTTGGGTACACAAACAATCCAACACAGACATGCACCCACCTCATAGTCAGAACGACAGATGATGACGATCTACAGCCTTACCTCTTGATGAGCTTGATGGACTTGAAGGCTTCGTCCATGTCACCGATGGTCAGGTAGAAGCTGAAGTTGAGCATGGCATCACGGGTGGCCTTCTCACAGCCCTCAAGGCCCACAAAGTCCCTGAGGGCTCGCCTGGACACCATATGGGGCAAATGAGGAACCGGTACAGAGGATCTTCTTGATGCTTGGGTTTGAGGTGGAGAGGCTAAAGCTGGGGCTGAAAGCTCCTCTGACCCTGGATCTCTCTCACCAGGCTGAAGGAGTTGAGTGAGGAAAACATAGTGTTAAGTGGTCTGCAGACATTAATAAAGGTAACATAAAATAAGCAGAAGCACTGCTGTAAAGGAAATGTGAAATGTGGAAAACATGGACTTAGAGGACTGGGCCCACCAGACAAAGGGAGACAAAACCAAACAACAACAAAACATCAGAGAACATATCTATTCATCAGTACAGGGTACAGGACAACTGGACACAGCTCATGATCTACAGACTTCACTCCACCTCTGAGGGATACACTTGTGCTGCTGATCACAATGAACCAAATAGTGTTTTGTTGTTTTTTTGCTCAAATGCAGCACAAGGCACATACAATTACACAGTCTTTGGGACTAAGGACCTCACTGTAGAGGACACGCACTTACTTCTGGGAGAAAGACACCACCCCTCCGAAATAATAGCTGGGGTGTGTTAATAAAGACCAAACACACACAGAGACATACACATGAAACATAACAGTTTTACACAGGACTGCAAATAAGTGTCATGATGGGAAAAAAAGAAGAGGGATAAATTTAAACCAATTCAAGACTCAACTGTACAAAGTTCCAGAGAGCAACCACATTTATGCGAAAACCCCTAAGGAACGGGCAACACATGAGCTGAACCAAATGTTCTCTGTCCTCACCTTGCAGCTGAAATAGTAATAGGGCACATCTAGTGCCAGGAGGGCCTGCAAGCCTGCAGGTTTGGGGTAGCAGTCTTGCAGGAGGAGCCCATGTTCCTGCGTACAGAAGAGTGTCACCACTGATACGTCCACCTGACAGGAAGAAAGGCAGCACATTGTCAAGGAGTCAGCATTTCTTGAATTTATTTCAGTCATATTATAATAACCCTAAACACACTGACTGGCAGTCTGAGAAGAATACATATACTGTGTTCTGGTAATGTACTTATTATTATGGATCAAGAACATAGTCGTTTGGTGCACTTTTTTACCCAAAGGGCCGTACATTAGCATGACAAGATACATTTTTAGCATGGGTGGCCCCAGTGGGAATCAAACCTCTAACCAGTTTTAGCACCATGCTTTACCAATTGAGGTACACAGGACCACCTCAATGTTACAGAGCAGTCTTTACCATATCCAAGTGACTGGCTGATGAGGATTCAGAGCTGATCGGCACCGTCTCACAAACAAAAAGACGAGGTTCGCTCTCATCCCAGAAGTGAGATATAGGACAGCGACCGCTGAGCTCTGTCGCCTGAAACTGCTGCCTGACAAAACAAAATAGACATACTGTTTATAACAAAAGTCTTTCCAGACAGAGTACAAATGCAGACAAAGATTTCTCAAGGTACCTTTCATTGTCTTCCCGCTGTGACAAACCACTTGATGGTCTGCCAGTGAAGAAGTCAAAGTGCGTCACGGTGTCCATCTCAACGTCATAGAAGTACACTTTGTGATCAGGCCGTCCATTCACCTGAGGGGAAGGAGAGAGACTATCTCAAGAGTCAAGTCAGTAAGGTTTAATTGTACCAAAATCAAGCCACACCTTTCCTTTTCAGTAGTTAGGTCCATATATTTCTTTGCAGACACATCAGGTTTATTTTGGCCTTTTATTAAAAACATGTAGTGGCTAATCATGTCTTCTGCAGTTATGATGAAGGCTCCTTAGTGGAATTGGTGGAAACACTGGTTCCTTGTACTTTCATGTGATGACCACTGCGATCACCAATTTCAATACAAAAGTAACAGTGTCAGCCTTCAAAAAGCCATATTGGTCAAACCATACTTTTCAGAATGGAGACTGGGAGAGTTGGATGTTGTCCACTCACCTGAGAGATTAGGATGCTGACATGGTTGCCACTGGCATTGCATTTGACTGACCTCAGGGCTCCCAGATTGGCTATCTGATCCGCCAGGTTCTTAGCATTACAGAGAGCTTTGGCATCTCTACAAAGACACACAGTTACACTGGCATGGTTGGACAAGGAACTATCTTCAATATAGACACAATGTCAAGAAACACATTTTGTTGATGCTTGGAATATAACTGACATTCATATCACAATATTTTACAAAGGCCGCATTCACACACAATTCCCCTCAGCTGCCACCATCTTTTTCTAAGTGAAAAAGGCACTGCCAAGACTGTTTTTTGAACTGCGGAGAAAAATGGCTGGTGTCATTGCTGACACACTGCGACCATCATGGAGTTCTGTATCTGATATTCTGATATTCTCTTCATGATTGGTCAGCTGATAAAACCACTTGACATCACTGGCTGTTTTTCTGAAAAGCTGAACTTGTTTATAAACACTGGCGGCAGCTTTTTTGGCTGTCTTTTTTAAAACAGCTGCCTTCTGAGCGTTTAATAGCCGTTTTCCATAATATTCCATGTAAAAATAGATTGTGGCAGTTGAGAAAAAAACCCTATGCGTGAGCCTAAAGGAAGTGGCAGCAGCTTCCTATATCAGCAATATATTGTACCTTCTGGTGAGGTCAAAGACTTTGATGTGTGCTGTGTCCGTGCCAACAACCAGATAAGCCTTACACACACCGAGCAGAACAGGATTGCCCTCAGTCTTGGAGAAGGTCAACAGTTGTTTCACTGTACCCTGGAGAGCAGAGAAGGAAAAACCTAAGCAATGACGCCTGTATATTTATCTATTTAAGAATGCCAAGTGTTTCCCTCATAGTGAAGTGAGCGTGAGAGGTGTAAAAGGCAGTGGATGAACACTGGAGCAGGTTGCAGGTTGAGACAACAGACCTGTGGCGTGCGGACCTGGACCCTGTTAGGTTCCACAGTGTAGAGGTTCTCACCATGCACGGCTAACACATGGGATTCACACGGGAAAGATCCTGGGAAATCAGCAAGAGCGAAGAGGAGAGTAGAAGGTGTGACGAAATGGAGGGGGAACACAAGAGTGACAAAAGTGAGCAACACAAGAGTGAAGAGGGGATGAGAATAAAGGATTGTGGGGCTCAGTGCAGTTTCTGAGGTGTCATTTCAGTGTATTTCACTGTTACGAGTCTTATGTTCAGTGAGCTTTTGATAGGCGAGTTACCTGTGTTGTGTAGAACTGTCCCTGCAAGCTCATACACAGTGACCTGCTTGCCACTCCACACTGTCACTGAGTCCTATTAGGATGACAACACACATTCAAATAAACATGACACCCATTTCATACTTGCTTCTATGCAGGTGAAGCCTTGGATAAGCCCTCAGTATCTTTTTCAACTCAAGAAAACTGTCTTGTAGGAGCAATACACAGAGAAACCTTAATTGTAAATTTGCCCCAAGTTACCTTGGTGACACAGACTCCCTTGATGTGTATGTCGGATTGCAGAGCAAGGTGTGTTCCTGTGTTGTACTGAGTGATGCTGAGCTGGGAGGGGGTGACCTGCACCGCCGCCACCTGCTGGCTGAAGTG